>JASMMZ010000005.1:30886368-30976721 GCA_038502455.1 Anisogramma anomala
TATTATTATTATTATTATTATTATTATTATTATTATTATTATTATTATTATTATTATTATTATTATTATTATTATTATTATTATTATTATTATTAGATTTGACTCTTACATATAACATAAACGTTAGTATGATTGCTGAGGTCAATAAGATGACTAAGATGTAAGTTTTGTTATTTTCAGGTTGTTTATTCTTTGTTGATTATGATGTATTTTCTGTACCAGTATTCTATTAATATGTATCCTTACAGTATTCGCCAGTAATCGTGTATCTTAAAATGTTACCAAATATCGTATAATTCGAATAAGGTTTATTAGAAAATCGAATGTAAACGTAAATTATAATTACACTTAGAAACCCATTAACGAATAGCTAAATATTAACGTTTAATATTATTTTCATGTCGTTAACGTTGCGTATGTGAACTACGATTATATATATAACATTTTGACCCCATCTCCAATGTAAAGAAAGTTTTTCGAAAGCTTTTCAAAGTTTACCTCGCTTTCAACGCCTAGGATCGAAAGAGTATCCTGACTTTTAGATATTTTTTATGAGTTATAAAAGGTTAAATAATGTTTGAACTTGGATGATCGCCGTTGAAAAAGGTTTTGATAATTTGTCAGGTCATTTTGAGTAAAATTAATATAAAAAGAGTTATTAGTTTCGTATTATTTTTATTTTTTCGATTCGAAAATTTCTGTACTGTATAAAGTTTCATAGTGAATTTGGTTAAAAGGCAAAAAAGGTATTTTGTTAATTAGCATAGATTTTAATATTGAACTGCGGATAGTAAGCCCCAGCTGAAGCGAATAGGATGTTGTTTCAGATCGTTAAAAGTATTAATAATAAGTTTGGTAAATTAGAGAATCAAGGTAGGAATTTGTTTATGAAAAAAGGTTTAAACACGTATTCAGATAATATAGAAGGCGAGTATGAAAGCATAATTTAGTAATCGTCATAATAATAATGATTGAACTCTCTACGCCCTATTCTATACCTATAAAATAGTTGTTTTTAAACAATTTCATAATGAGAAAAATTAGATTTAAACTTATTTACGGATAAAACGAAAATATTAGTTATTTTTTGGGTAGAATGGTAACTGGATTCTCAATATCAAGGGTCGTGGTACTTGTACAACTTCATGGTCGTCTTTGAATCAAGTATATATAATGTACGTATTCAATTAACTCATGTTACTTTGGAGAGTTTATAACATAGGAGCGGCCTATTTAAGGTTTATTACGGATTTTGAAAATATTTTCACCGTGATTTTTGGGTCCAATGTTATTATCGTTAGCAATACCTTTAACGAAAGCTGGTTGAAAATTGCGCATTCATTAGTTTGAAAATAATTTGAAAGTAATTATGATAAAATAATTTAGAAAAAATCAGGAATGTTTTTTACCCAAAGTATTAATTTCAACAACGTGGGAATCTAAAATATGTATAATATAGTATTTGTTACGAACTTAGTATCCTTTTGAGGGTGAATTGATTTTTTTTTTTTAAAAAAAAAACGAAAAGTTATTCCAGATTGGAAACCGTTCAAATAAGAGCGCTACTTATAAAAGTCATTCTCCATACATTATTATATCGCTATTATCAGAGTAGGTACAAATTCCGTAAAATTATAAATAAATTGAATATTGGAATAGTATTACATGTAGTGCAGTAGGTCAACTATACTGTTAGTAAAGTTGACTATACTGAACGGCAAGTTGAATGTATCTCGTTGTACAGACTTACCGCATTAGATTTAAGTTGAGTGCAGTACACTAAACTTCACTCTAGGGCACGAGCCAAGCAATTAACCATACAAAGTACAATGCAGACCGGCTAGCGGTCTACCAAACCTAGAACAATACATTCACTACTTGACTACTTCAATACTACTGTTACTCAAAGACCAATCGAATCAACAAAGTTGCAAAGTTTAAGGCCTACCAATACTGATCAATACTTATTGGGTTAAGCATAGATTGGTCAAGTAGAAGAAGAAGCTACTTTCCGGTTACGTTCTAAATCAAACGAGCACTGGGGTAAAGGAAAGATTCTTGCGACGGGCCTCTATTACTGCATCGGTTTTCACGGCAGTGAGTAGAGAAAACTTCTAGATTGCGTCTGTTTTCTTAGTAACATAGAGGTAGAAACGGTATCTCTATCAAAAACATAAAGAAATCTTTACAGATATTTTTTAAAAACGTTAATATTGACTGTCAGAAGTCACAAAGTTCTTCAAGTTGGTAAACAGCTAAGTTAACACTACTACGGATGCTATTACTTCAAGAAAAATGACAAAATCCCTTCGCTAAACAACCTATAATAACAAACAACCTTTGTCTTTTACTACTAACAACGATCTTCAACCTTACTTTTTACATTGAACATTTACTCTATTTTACTCTTTTCAATCTCCATTTTACTTCAATTTTCTAGTTAGTTGTTCTAAACGAAAACACCAAGTCACTAAATTCCTACGCAACTTTACCCTAAATCGCCAAGTTTCTACACAACTATATACCAAAACACCCAGCCCCTACACCGAAAATCACCAAGTTCCTCACCATATACGTCCTATATAAACCAGAAGGTAAAAATATCTACTGCTAACACTTACTTTAAAGTTATTACAGATCCCGACAGGAAATAAACAATTAAAGCTATCGGAACTATCTTCACCAAGTTTTACAACTATAACTTTTGGGGCGAAGATATCGATGAAAACTTAACTAAAAAATAATTGATTACCTTAGTCGATAACTATATCGTTAAGAGAGATAGCGGTGAAAAACATAACCGCGGTAATCATGTATTTCGAAAATAGAGTAAGTTCTTTGACGATTAGATAATCAATATATGGAAAAAAATTCAGAAATTTATCAAATATAATATAAAAGAAGAATTTAAACGAAGAGGTATTTACGTACAAGAAAAGAGTTTTAATAAGCTAATAGAGATTTTATTTAAACTATCCCAGCTCAAAAAATACCCTCAAGACCTACGGCTTAAGGAAAAGAGTGTTAAAGAACTTTAACAACCTTCTACGTGATCTAAAGGACCTTCTTTTCACCCTAAGTTAAGTGAAGTATATTTACGCGCGGGAAATAAGCATCTTAACTTATTCAGAAATCTAATACCAGCACATAATAGCGTGAAGTAAGCCTTTAACAGCGGCAAAACACGTAGAGTAATGGCCGTCAACGCGGCTAAAGGTGTCGATATCGATGCTTTATACCAGTTAATTTAACAGGATCGTGAAGCTTTCTAAATCTTTAAATATCCATCGCCCCTTAGCAACCCAATCGCCACGCTCCTTAAAAACCTTCCCACTTTAGATTTACCTACACGTGAGAGCCCACTATAGGTTTTACTACAGGACTTTACACTTCGTGTTATGCGACTGATAATTACCCCTAATACCGTATCTTGAAAGCCTTGAAACTTAAAATATTAGGAAATACCATTTAAGGCTGTGATAATTATTATAATCTTTTTAATACCTGTTAAGATGATAAATATTACTTACAAACTCCTTACGGATTTCGCTAAGATTTATAACTATATATAAAAGTATAATGAAAAGCTTTACAATCTCCTTAATACCAAGATAATACCTTTCCTCAACATTAACAAGTAGATAGAGGTGTTATCCTCTGGTTTTTACTTACTATTTCCCGAAATCTTTATAAAACATGCCAAAGACTACTACCTGATTATACTAAGCTAATTAACTAAGTTTCGCAAAATTTATAATAACATAAAGAGCCACTTAGAATACGACTTCTACCTTACGTAATATCTCATACATTAATCCATTATAAGATAGGTAACAATAATGTCTAAAAAGAAAGAAAAGGAAATACCAATGGATATATTTAATTAGATGCTTATCAAGCTAATTGTATACTAAGAAGTAATAGGCAAAGCCTACTTTAACGAACCCAAACTTTGTAAACAGTTACGTATAACAATTATTATGGTTAGTGAGTTTGAATACACCCTATAACGTCTAAATACCATTCACGAAATCTTTTTTAGGTAGTTAAGTTTCTAGTTTACTACTATGATAACACGCATATTAAATTAGTTTATTATATAATTTCAAGCAGATAACTTCTTTAAGGTAAATAAAACAGGACTTAAGGTAATTAATTACGTTGACCGCGAATACGGGCGACTACAACGCCTAAGGTCTGGCCCACCAGCCTTAAACTGGAGGAAACAACTATGTTATCGCTAACAAGGATAAACTTTAAGCGAACCTGTTAATTGCTTATATTCTCATCGGAATAATAGCAGAAGATATTGAATCTATGGAAAATTTAGCTATTAGTTAACTTGGTACCCCCTTGTCGAATGTAATAATAAAAAGGTAATATACTACACTCAATAACTTACTGCTTTTGAATAATATTACTTAATTTAAATTGTAAACTTCAAGGGCGATAAGCCAATTGACGGCGTGAACGCCCCTAAAATCAAAAGGTACAAAAAATATATTGCCCCTAAAACGGCCTAATAACTAGTCGAGTACGCCTTTTTAAACCGTTTGAGTGGTAAGGACCCTTACCTTTACCTGAATCAAGCCTTGAAACCTTTATATAATTTTAACTTTCGCGATATGTACGTAGGCCACACGTTGTAAGGTATTATTCTAGATATAGTAGCAGCAAATCATTTTATATAAAGCTAATTAAATTACATAGAATTATGAAGGAAAAGCAATAAAGTTATTAAAATTAATCGCCATGATAAAAGCAAGGCTAAGGTTGGCTTCAAACTAGGCAAACGACTATTTTTATGAAAGAAAAAGTTAATTCAAACTATTATAAGAGTAATTACATTTTATATCCTTAAGTAACCTACCCTTTCCCTTTTTTGCTTAAAGGATATAAAGACTCGGTGTTAACGTCGACGTTGACGTAAACGATCTGGTTAAAAACGGTTAGAGATTTTTACTTGTTTTTAAACAGTGATACCTATAGTTATATCTTTAAGGCCTGGAAATAGTGGTGTTAAATTTAACAGAGCCGGAGATACGTAAACTACACCGACGCTTTAACTACTCAGCCATTAACATGCTATACAAAGTCCTACAGTTCGTAGGGAATAACGATATGGAATACTTTTCTCCGAAACCTATTGAAAAGATTTGCTATTACAATTGAATGTATATTTAAGACCCTCAAAAATTTAAATTTATATTAAAAGACGACAAAGATTCTAATTACGAAATTTTCGTCAATATTTTTTACTTAAATAATAAGCTTGTTCTTTACGTCATTAATTCTATAACCTTCTTTTATGAGTTAAGTTTTTAAAGACTCTTTCGTCCAAGAATTCATGGAAAATGTCAGGGATATTGTAAATTGACACGTATTTGGGTGCACCTGACATCATCGTTTACGATACCGGTATAAACTTTGTTATGGTACAATTTCAAGAAAATACTAAGATAATAGGTATTTAGTGTAAACAGGTACTGGTAAAAGCCTACTGGAGTATTGGAAAGATTAAAAGGGTATACGCCCTACTTCTCCAAGCGTACAATATCCCTATATTGTAGATTAGGAGTTTTATGAATCTGAAGGGACGTTTTTAAATGGTAGTAAAAGGACTTAACGATACTGTAAGCCCTAATAGCTTAGTGCCAACGATATAAATCTTTGGGGCATACTTGCGTTTAACGAGTGAATCTCCGCTTTCGGTAAGTATTTAAAAAAGTGTTGCGGCCTACAGCAAAGCTTGAAGGGAATTACGAAGAGAATCGATACGCTACCAGATTAATAACGATCTTAACACTAAAAACAGCCTTTTAACAATCGATATACTTGCGTTGCCGTTATAAAGTAAAGTACTTATATAAAGCGAATCAGGTAAGAGAAAAGACCTATATAAGATATTAAGTACCGCAAAATCTAAAGTAGTTGTTAAAACTGTTAAAGGTTTTTTATCTTTTCGAATTACTTAGGTTAAGCCTTATATTGGAGGAATTAAAGATAAAGACCCTTAAACCCCTTAAATTAAGCGACTGAGTTAAGACAAATATCATCCACCCATTATCGACAAGCTGATGAAACGACGCTGGCGCGGGCGAAATCTAAAAAAAAAAAACGTTAAAAAGAAGAAATATATACCGGAAATTATTTAAAATACTATTTGGGTATGTAGAAATGTAAGCGATAACGAAGATCTAGAATTGAAGCTTCGAATATAAGAGATTATCAAGATCTCTGGCAGCCCCTTCAAAGAAAGTGATAAGGTTTAAATTAATAGCCCGTTGAGTCCAAAGATTATGAAATTTGTACCTAAAACCAAATTTAACCTGTAAACCTAAATATTACGATCGTTAGGTTAAGTATTATTTATGGGGTTAAAGACAAGATGACGGGACAGCCGTATAAAAAATTTCGTTTAATCGTTTAAGGATACAGTAATAAAGTTGAAGACTGGAATCATATGTAATAGCAAACAATTTAAATGATTAGATAACGTTTGGTAGTCTTTTTTGCAATAGGTTTACTAACTAAACTAAAGGTAAGTTCATGCTAAATAGTCGTAATATAACGTAAGCATATACGTAATGAACAACGAATTACAAAGGATCGTACTGCAAAAACTATTGCTGGAATTCCGTGCTATAAACCCTTGAAATACGGTAATACGTTATATTAAACTACTATACGGATTAACTAAAGCTGGCCTATATTCACTCCTAACTTACCAGTTGTACTTTAAATTACGGCTAATAATACAGTTTTTAACAAACAATATGTGGTTATTGGTAACATAAAACAGGAATTTCGGCGTGGTGGTTATGTAAATTAACGAAACCATTTTCGTCGGAACGGCTGTCTTTATAGTATTAAAATAATAAGAAATTAAAATAATAAGTTTTGAAATTACAAACCTGTAACAACGTTGAGAATAGACAATTAACTTAACTTTAATGGAACGCTAATTCGTATATTTGGTGTTGATACTAGCTTTAGCCTTCGTCATAAAACCCACTGCGTTATTTTACTTATAATTAATAAGATTCGTAAGGCTAGAAATTAACGGTACTTGGAATAGCGTATTCGAGGCAACTATATTGTTACTCGATGCTAACAGAAACCTATTTATGAACTCCCCATCATAACGTAAATATGAAAGCTAACGGACAAAGTCTTTAACCAGTTGAATAAGAGACTCAAATAGTAAATACAAAACTTCGACCGCAAAATTAATATGGTTTTAATCTACCTGTTAAAAGCTAAGTTGATAATTTTTATGGATGGGTTTCTCACAAATAATACCGACTTGTCTTCATAAATATTCTTCCTTATAACCTTTGTTAACAAAGATAGGCAGGAAGATAAGTTTAGTATTATTGGTAATCTAATCTACTAAACCTTCGTTGAGTGTTAAAAAATTATATACAACGTATTGGTATCGGAGGTCTATGGTATAATAGCGGGTTTTAACGTAGATATAGTATTTCAAAAGACTATTAACGTTGTTATTAGGTAGCTAAAAATTCCTCCTATTTTAGTGGTAATTTGTACCGACTTAAAAAGCCTTTTCGAATGCCTTTTAAAGTTCGGTACCACTAGAGTAAAACGCCTGATAATCGACGAATAATACTCCGTGAAAATTACGAAGGGAAGCGGATTGAAGAGTTTCGATAGATCGATGGAAAAGATAACTCTGTAGATGTTATAATGAAGGCGATACCAAATAAGGCCCTAGAAAGGTTTATGAATAGTAACAGGCTAGCTATACGCATCGAAGACCATGTTAACCGGTTGACCGGAAAGCCCAAATCACCTAACGGCGGACAGAGATGTGCTGGTAAACTGGAAGACTGCCAGGAGATTGATAATGGTGATCTGTTTGAGTGCAACGGTTAAAGTGGAGGCTTGCGAAGGGATGTGGCCAAAGAACTTTTTGTGGGAGTTGATAAATTCGGATCTTGAAACGGTGGAGCAATTGAGGCTAAATGGGGTCAATTGAGTGTAATACAATGTTGAAGTCAAATGGAATTGATAGGGGTCTGACCAGTTGACGAGGAGGCAATTCAGTGGTAACTGGAAAAGATTAGTTAGCTATACTCGCGTACGCGTACAAACTTAAAATCCGCCAGTATTGGAATAGTATTACATGTAGTACAGTAGGTCACCTTTATTGTAAGTAAAGTTGACTATACTGAACTGCAAGTTGAGTGTATTACGTTGTGCAGACTTAATGCATTGGGTGTAAGTCAAATGCAGTATGCTGCACTTCACTCTAGTGCATGGGCAAAACAATTGGCAATACAAATTACAGCGCAGAAAGGCTAGCGGTTTGACAAACCTCGAACAATACAACCACTACTTGACGACTGCAATACTACTGTTACTTCAAAGACCAATCGAATCGATAACGTTGCAACGTCTGAGGCCTATCAATATTGAAGGATTTTTTTTGGTTTTTGTATTTAGTTTTATAGCTGGAATATATAACATTGAAAAAGTTGTATAATATTAACGTGATAATTATAGGTTATTATAAACGTGTTTATCATAATAATAGTTTTATTTTCATCATTTAACCTTAATTAATTCCTAACTCAAAAACGATTTTAGTTCAATGAGGGGTAAACAATGGAAAAATGTAAAAATATTAAGATATCTTAATTAATGTGTTTGATAACGCCATCCTTTTCAAGGTAAAATATGAAGTTTAAATTTTATTTCATTTACATTCAGTCATAAAGACTATTTAAGCCCTGTCCGTAAAAATTCCAACTTTTTTTATTAATAAAAACATGAAAAAACTCGTAGAACGTTCAATAATAGTTTAAAACCCGATCTGCACAAGTTTCGGCATTCATATTATATATCAACTATCAAGTAATGGTATTACTTGAATGATTCGGAGTAAATATAACATAACATGGTTAATTAATTCTTTTTAAATGGAGGTAGATTCTATAGTTGACTACGAATTCATATTGAAGTAGTTTGAGTACTGGTATAGATTTGAAAATTCTTTCTAGGCAATTGAACTAATAAGTAGTTCGCTTACACGTATTAGAGTTGTGGTAAACATACTTGATTGAACGGAATAATCCGAGTTGCTCAGATATTTTAAATAAACATGAGATGGTAGCAGCACGACCTAGATGGCAATGAGGAACGAATCGTATTTAGTTTAATTTAATCCGGTAATAAATAACTTATCTGTGGGTATATAAATAAGATTACGACACCGTCAAATGTAATTATCATTTACCAAACATTTATATTTAAGAGCAATTTAAAGGCGACCTATTCTAGGCGAAGGAGCCAAAATGATTAGCTCAAAGGGTCGAGATCGAATTAATTTTGAAAGGTATCTTAATTTCGGTGGTAAAATATTTCGGATGGTATATAGTCTGTTATTTGTTGTAAATTAATTCAAAATGGAATTTGGAAAGGAGTTTCAACTAGCACATTGATTATTCATAAAACGGTCGAGTGAATATAAAGTAATTTAACTTGTTATAAATTGTAAATATAATGAATGGTAGGGTTGAGCCCCGATGATTCGCGTTTTATATTTTGAAACAACTAACAATAACTAATACTTCTTTTTTTTAAATCTTATAATTGAATGTTGCAGGTATTAAATAACGAAAGTTATACCTTATACGTGAAAAATATTATAATTATTATGTTTAAATAAAATTAGTCCTTTATTTTTTGACCGAATTAACTGTTTTCGAAAAAGTGTTTTCGATTAGGGTTCTATTAGGTGAAAACAGTATTTAACAGATAGAAATGTTTAAGCCACTTGGAAACAATTCTCCTCTTCTGATACTGATAGCAAGCAACGTTCTTTTTAATTTGACGAAATAATGGGTAGATTATTATAGAATAACATCGAATTAATTGACGATAAACGATAATAAATCTGTGATACTTTCGTACATTCAACAAAGATCTGACGATTTCAGATTTTTGGATAACGTATAGCTTCTTAAGGTTTATACGTATTGCGACTTCAGCTTTGGTAATGAACCATTAAAACCTAGGATTTGAACTAAAAACACATGGTTTTTGTTAAAGATCTTCTTGTATAAATATAACTTTGGTTTATTAACTCAATTAAGATTATTTTCTAAGTTGGTAATTGTTTCTATAATAGATCGTATAACGTGTTTTTAAGCATTTAAAAGTGTTTTTTTTTAATTATTGTTTTACAAAGTCCTATGGTAATTGGGTTCAAAACAGTGGAGAATTAGCATATTTTTTTTGGTTTTATTAAATGAATGATTAATTTCTTAGAGAGTATGGGAAAACTTATAGTTAATCGTAACGTGTAATTTTGCGGTTATTGCTTTATTGCCATCTTTAAGGGAGACGGGGGTATTTTGCGGGATATCGGTATGGGTTCTCCTATGTTTACGGAGTGTTATATCAACAGAGACTGCCACAATACCTTGAGCTAACTCTTACATCCGCGCGAATACCCGCTTTTGTACACAGTGGTTCCCTATCCGTTTCAGAAACAATATATTCTCCGGAGCTATATAAGTAATATTATAGACTCAAACTACGAGCCATTGAGTCTATTAGTTACGTAGTTTTGCACGTAATAGAAGATAGAAGTCAAGCATCCGGCCCAGATGCAGTTTCCTGTTGTCAAGTAGAATGGGAAGTATCTAGCTTGGGAACCGTCCGTGTGTATTCCGGGCGCGGTTCACAGACATCACGTAAGAGGGCACGTGATGGGCTGCACACATAATTCCTGCGTAAAGGAACACTGCATATCTCTCTAGTTTCTCATAGTACCTCAAGTAATAATACTATCTGGCATCTACTTATAATACACTAGTAGGTAGAACCAAAACATTTAATTTGTTTGTAATTTATCCATGATTCACCCAAAATTACTTTGTATTATAATTGGGGAATGATATAAGTCTAAATACGGTTTCGATATCTATTTAAGTTAACATTTAAATGGGATATATAGTAAATAAGCCGCAGATTATTTTTAACAATATGCTAGGTAATATTTTTAAGTCGTGTATGTAATATAAAATTACATGGTAATTAAAAATGGTGGATAAGTTATTTATACATAAAGTTATAATATTGATGACATATATTTACTCATTGTTAACAAATGAAATGAAATTAAGATATAATTTTACTTCAAGTATAATATTATTTCAAAACTGGGGGTAGGTTTCCGGATCAATTTGAAGTTCTATTAACGTTTATATACTAGGATATGTAAAACTAACGTTATTTTCTTTTCATATTCGATAAAATTCTCATTAAATAAAGTTTATATATATATTAACTTTGATACCAAGGTTATTGAGGCGTTGAACTTAATTCATTAACTTGATTAGAATTCAATAACCGTTTACGCTTTATTTTAGGTATAAACTAAAGTTTGTTGATGGGATATATCGGTGTAGTCAACTAAGGTAATACGTCATTTAGCATCGATTCGAAAAGTATTAATGCTAGTTATAATTTTTTTTCAAGTTATTGAAAACATGATGGTCGTTCTTACCAATTTTATTACAATCAATTCTGTTATTCTCCAAATTGAAATTCCAATCAACGTTATGGTGACAAATGCAAAGGTTGTAAAAAATAAATTCTGTAAATCTAGCTCGTGAAATTTACTGATTATAAATTACGGCTATGGAGATTGCAAAAAGCGCCATAATGAATGTATTGTTCATGAATATGTTTCAAAATATCAATGAGCGGTAAATTTCTAGTTTAAATAGTAAATTTAAGCAATTAAGATCCTTTAAGCGTCAACGAAAACGTAAAACCGTTTATGAAACATTTATTCTAAATTTATAAGCCAATTAATAACTGTTTTCCCTATGTTTAGGTAGTAATAATACGTACACAACATTGCTATTAAGGTATCGCAGTTATTATTGCCGTCATTATCACTTCATTCGTAATAGACTTTTATAAAGAATTTTATAAATCTTTGCAATTGTTTAAAAGTAAGGTGAAATAGGTTTTCTTAATACCTATAAATTTCTGTTCTTTATATAACTTATGTAATATTATTTTTCCTGTGCTAAAAATCGTAATTTGATTTCGAAAAACTTACACAATCAGTTGAATGCATAAAATTACATTTATTGAAGGCTTATATCATTTGATTTATTGTTAATATTACAATTGGACTTAAAAACATCTGGATAATTATTGTCATCGTTGTAAGGCAAGTCGATTCGCCTTTGGTAAGGAGCGACGCAATAATCAAGTTAATACCGTTCATAGGTAACGTAAAAACGGAACTCCTTTGGATAAAAGATTTATCAAAGCAATTAAGCATACCAGAAATAGTTTTAAGTTTCCTAATTATATTGACAAACGTAATTAATACATCTGTGTTACGTTATTTGATACGTAAAACATATTCATAAATAGATGAACACCTTTTAACGAATTCTGTATGTAAGGTTTCGGTAATAGTACGTTTAAAATCGTCGAATAGCTGTTTAATGTTTCCATAGTACCCTATTACTAATCCCGCACTAATGTATGAAGGAACCTAGTTGAAGCCTAAGAGTTTAGGTTTTGAAAATTTGAAGATATAAGCCTATATCATTACCGGTTGAAAGCAGTGAATATACCGTTGGGAAAAGAGTATTGAGGATTATATGTAAATGGAATAAACTCAACTCATCTTTTAAGGCGGTTGGATACTATTTCTAATTTTCTATAAAGAAAAGAGAGAAAAAATCTTGTTGGGAAGCTTTTAAAAAGCTAGTGAAAAAGGGTGGTCAGCTATGTAACTGGTGAAAGGGCATGCTTAGGAGCGGCTACAAAGCTTCGTAAAAGAATGTCAAGCGCTATTTCTAGATTTCAGATACAAGTAGCCTAGGCACTAGCACGTGATATTTACTTTAAAAAACTATAGCAACTTGAATCCTGAAATCTAGACTAATGGTTTTAACTTAAATAATCAATTTATATCTTTATATCAACGCGTGAATAACCCTATTTCACCATACTCAATTCCCTATAAAAGTATCAATGAAGATATATAGGAGGCATTAGGAATAATATGAAGGAATACGTACTTAAAGCTACTCAAAGTTATTTGTAATGATCACGCTAAATACCTGTGAGTAAATAGAAGGTGTCAGGGGGTTTATGTTAGCAGTAAGGTAGCAGAGATAACAAAGGTGCAATACCAAGAAGATGTTTGTTTGTTCTGTAGAATGATCACTAGCCGTTAGGCTATTCAGGTATATAGACTGAATACTTAGATTGACAACTGAAGAGCTATGAAGGAAATACTATCTGTATGGTAATGACCGTGTCCTTATATATCCGTGCCTTCATACCGTCTTCAGTACTAGACCGCTGGAGTCGCTGTCGGTTCCATCGGTCCTTCCCTATCCGGGGTTTCTGACATAAGAGAGGTTCCCCGCCTGATTCTAGACTTCAGGCTTTCTAGTGGCGCAGTGTTGCATACTAGCCTACTTCCTGGCCCAACCTATGTCTGGGTTATAACATTATTGTTAACAACAACGGCACTAATTTTTTAACGAATGAATTTCAAGATAATGTCTTCTTAATAGAGATTAAATATAACTAATCACCTATAAAGACATATTGACGTATCAGGAAAATGAAAAAGTCGCACCCCTTACATCGAAAAAATTATCCTTACATTAAAAGTTAAAAGCTTTACAAAACAAGAGACACGTCTTTGATTAGCGGTAAATATCCTGAATAATATCATATACCCTAACAACATAAAAATGAAAACTAGTGATATTTAAAGTATATTCACTTTTAACGAGTATATCTCCTTCATTATAAAATACAAAAAAAATTCTATAACGTAAAGTAAAGCTTGAAACATAAACGAAAGAAGAAATCTATTGAGCTTTAAATGAATAACATCCTTAGTACTAATAACCATTTTACGAATAAGAATTAAAAAAATTACCATTCAAAATCTATCCTTGCATCATGAAAGACAGGAAAGTAAAATAACTTGTTGAAAATATGACGTATAATTTATTTTGGAGTGATCATTTAAGCTACGAACGCTATTATAATATTCAATATAAATGAAGTTAAACCCTATATTATAACAAATTTTAATGGGAATAATTTATAAACGGGATAGATTACAATGATTTTTATGCTTCAGTTATAAACAAATCGATTAAACTACAACGATACAGTTCAACAAATAGAGCAAAACCTATCATCGTTGACGACAAGAAATATATCCTAAAACGTATATATTGAAATACGTATATTAGTTGAAGTAAGGGATAAGACAAACTTAGCAATGAAGTTGGTATATAAAAAATTATTATTATATTAGACGAACTTTCAAAAAAAAAAAAAAAACGATGAGGTTGAAATGAACCAATTTCTCATACAAAGAGTGATACAAATGATACAGAAACGCGAATTTGAATCTAACAACCTCAACTTTACAATCTTCCGATCGAGGATTATTTACTAAATGAAATAAAGGACCTGGAATATACTGAGCGGGGAATGTCGTCCAATTACGTAGTAATATATTAATGTCAACAGAAGCAAGATCCTTATTCAATTCTCAATGATTAAACAAATGAACCAACGCCTAATAATATCATAAAAAATAAATTTCATAACGATTGAAAATTCAAAATGAAACTTTGATAGCTATTATATTAATTCAATCCATACGTAATTTTAGAGTAATTTGCGGGGATTAAAATTGTTTAAATTATAAGAGCTGAGTTATGACCAATGTTGAAAAATTCATATGATACGTTCAACCAAGATATAGACTGACTGAAATGGGTATATATTTATTTCTAATCTACCAGTCACTACTGAAGTCGTAAAACCCAAAAATCCTTAATTTATAATCTTGGTATATTAGTTACGGGGGCCGCTTCAATCTCTAGTACAAAAGGCATATAAACTAATGATATACTTTTGGTTGGAACTACTAGGTTCGTAATAACAAAATGACATACGACTCAAAACTCCAAGTTTTAAATTATAACCTAATCGTGACCTTAACTCAAGATACAAATATCAACTTGAACTAATCGTCAATCCCTATATATAATATAATTGGGGCTAACGTTGAATATAATAATTTCTTTTGTAGGTATATAAGCTCTTATTTGGTTCAAATTGACAGAACTAACATAGTACAAATTCAATAGTCCTACAATAACCTACTTCTACTAACTATTATCTGTTTTTATACCAATTAAAAACATCGTACAATTCCTTATAATTAAAACGAAAAGTAATTACCTCCTCAACAAGAACTATGATATATTAAATAAACGATTTAAGTAGAAAATACATGATCTGAATCAAGGAACAACTATACTCCTAATCTATTTATCGAAGTTTTACTTAATAACTGTAATAGACGAATCATTTAACAATATTGCCAACTTATCTTCACCACAGAAATACTTCATTATAATTATTAACGAGGATAAATAACAAGACAATGAATTCGCTATTTACAAAAACATAATCTACTTAGGCTTTTTCAAATGAAAATGGTATATAGGGCACTAAGTGGTTTTATAATCTATTTTATAACAGTCGGTTTATTTATAGGCATATCTATATAGGAAACACTGAATGTGGTTACTAAATAGTCAAGGATCTTACTGATCTAAGTCGTTATTTATATCGATTGAAGAATTCTACGCTGATTCTTATACAAATTGAAAACTACCAATTCAAAACTTCTGATAAACGATGTGATAGCTCTCTACGAAACCGACAAAAACGAAGAAAGAATAAATCTTTTCAATGAATTGATAATAAAAATAATTTGTCCAATGTCATAACAAAACCTACAATGGTTAAATCACTAAAAAGGTTTATATACAACAATAGGCAAATTATATGAATCGAAGGATACTTTGAAAAGCTACCCGATAAGGTATTATATAATCAGAGACAATAGGTGGCAAAAGTGTACCTTACCAAACTGAAAGACTACCAAGTTGCCGAAGCTATTATTAATAAAAATCTAATGAACTAATACAGTTATTTTGGGTATACACTTATATGTATATAAAGGAATTGAATTAAAATGAGGGACCAGAATTAATATATAGAATTACATGTAGTAAGCAGTAAAACGTCAATAAAAAAGGTACTATAAAAGAGATACGAAAATACTGGTGTTGTCGAAAATTATTCATAAAAGAACGAACTAAGATCATAAAAAAACAGAAATTAATGTTGAAATAAAGTTCAAATACAATTGAACGAAAACTAAAGATACTACAATAAATCAATTGAAGTAAATTACCCAATTCAATATAGGGTAAGAGTTAGTCAATTATCCATACAAAGTATTCAGATAGGCTAGCGGTTTGCTAGACCAAAAAGTGACTATACAGTATTTGACTACGAAATACTACTGTTACATAGACCACTATTTAAATAGAAAACGTTGTAAAGTCTCAAGGATTATTAAAAGAAAAGTTCTTTCTATTATAATCGAAAATTTCGTTTGTATATCGAATTTCAATCTTAATACTTCTATGATAATATTGATCCAAATTCAATCGAAAATATATTAATCCATTAGGTGCTTTAAAACAGGTTTGGTCATCTATCATCACGCTCATTTAAAAATAATATGATCGATAAGTCATTCCAAAACTTTAATCTTGTGCATTTTAATAGAATAACCATATACTTTATAAATATAGAATTGAAATTTCTAGATACGCAAAATGTTCTATGTTTTGGGCTAGAGTCGTTTTTTCAATAGTTAATACTATATGTAAAGCGTCTGTACGAATTTTAAAGTATATATAAAAAGGAAACCCTTCAATATAAATTTATTAGGGATAATACTCTTATTTACAACCCTTATAACAACTTGTACCATGTGTGTAACATGTGGTTTAAGTGTTTATTTGCCAACTCTTACGTAAAAACTGTATAGATCTTTGTACACAGTCTGTAATATCTCTCTTCTTGATTAATACTTTGTAGAACCTCCATCTAAATTTATTCATATTGTATTTTGGCGATTTTTACACATATTCTTCATTTCTTCATTTTTAATCTATTATAACTTTATGTTCTATACATTGAAACTGCAAATAATACACGTATAAGCAATAGTTAATAGGTATATTCTATTAGTTTTCTTTAAGGAGTTTTTTTTGTTAATTCTTTTCTTCTTAAAAACTAGTATATATTCAACACGTTTAAAACTAATATTTTTTCAACTTCCATATTGTTTATGATGACTTAGTAACTATAATTAATATGGTTTTTAAGTAAAAAATAAATGTGATTGCTGGCAATAAGTATGTTTTGTATTTGTAGCAAAATTTGGAGTAAGTGACTGGCGGCCTTACTTTTATTGATATAGCTAATTGTAAAAAATATATACCAAGACCGGGTTGCGATGAAGTATTTGAATAGTTGGTAAATTATTTATAATCAAAACTATAGTAAATGATAAATTGAAATTAGTCGTAAATTTAAAAAATACTTCGAATTACCTATCCATGATTTAGAAAAGGAAACATTAATTTCAACGCGGATCAACTTATGAAAGATATCTTGATATCGATATCGATCGTATTTATACCCGCAATCAATGATAAAATCGATATTTTGAAATATATTACAGAAGTCTACAGCAATTCCCAAAAGACATTAACTATAATAGTCTAAATAATATATCTTTACGTTTACCAAACAAAAAAATTATTATTTTTCTATACGATTAAACTGAAAATTTGAAATTTCGTTAGTCAAAACTTTGAACTCACGATTTCCTGTTGCTAAAACTTAAGCTTCACCGGTACTTGGTTCAATACATTGGAACCTCTCTTTATAACGGTTCAAAAAACCATGAATCTTGAATCTATATTGAAGTTGAATGACTTAATATTTTTATTGAAACATGCATTATACCGAACTTAGTTGTTTTGCAAACCGAAAACAATTAATTTATTCGACTCTTTGTTTTTTATTCGTTATTTAAATTTTGTTCTCCTACATTCTATTTTTCTTGTTATTATCATTATATTCCCCCTGATTGTAGATATTTATTGTTTCACCGTAGTTGATTCGAATCTCTATTTTTAGTAACTGGTATTATATTGAAAGTTGTAATGTAGTTCTTTTTATGTTTATAAAACTGCTAGCCAGTCTGTACACTAATCTCTATGGTCTATTACTTAGTAGATTCCCTATATTGATTGGGAAACTTTACTGCAATTCACTTGAAGGTAATACAGTCAACTCATAAGAGTACAGTTAACTTTCATATGCTGTAATGAACAGCTGTTCTAACACTGACGACTTTTTGTTTTGAGCATACGCGCTAATATTGTTTATTATCAGTTGAAGATAATTGTTGAGTCGTCTCCTCATCCTTCTGGCATTACATTGCCAATATCAACTTATTTTCATCTCAATTACAGTTCAATAATGGTTCTTCACCCCACAATTTCAAACACCAACTTTCTCTGTTTCTGCATTCAAGTATTTTGTTACAAACCTATGCGTCACCAATCTTATACTCTTGGCAAATACGTTGAGGTACGCTCTTATTAATTGTAACTACCCTGACAATATTATACTTAACTAAAGTATCATTCTATTTCCTCTTCATATGCTAAAACTGTCGGCTGGTTGAAGTGTTACTTAATATATATAATTAACTTATTACCATTTATTTATTATAACTTTGATAACAGCATTAAATGTAGATTCAGCTATAGTATCTACAAGGTCGTATTTTACGTGAATACAACTAAACTAGTTTATTTCTTGAGTTATGTATACCATCTTTCATTCCATTAAGTCTATTATCAATCGTTTTTAATTAATTGTTACGAACTGACAAAAATTAAAAAGGCATTGGAAGTAAGTATTAATAGGTATAGACATCAGTTAAAGTCCCAAACATTGTATAATAATACTGTATATATTGTTAATTACCATACCAATAATCAATCCAGCTATTATATCGTAAGCCTTGAATACTAATACGCTTCGTATGACGCGTTTACACTGAACAGATATCCTGTATATCATATTAATAATAATTTTCAATCACTATCGAATTTGTCCATGTCAAGAAACATTATAGAATATATGATTTGAGAGGTAAGGTCAGCATTATTTACAGAAAATCCCTTGGTAAAAACCATCCAATTCGCCTTCTTCCAGTTTATTACTACTATATTGGTGTCCTTTCTCAGATTATTTTTTTTGGATATTATGTATCATTATTGAACCTTTTAAATTCATCATTTTACGTATTGCGAATTATTAATGAAACTAATCAAGTGTGAGATGTTTCCGGTTGATTTAACGTGACAATATGAACCGTTTTTATATTTTACCCAAAGTTACGATACGACTTTACTTTATCAGTATGATTAATCCTTAACAGACGAGTTTATTACCGTCTTGAGCATATGATTATATACAAAATACAGTCGTCTGAAATATTATTGATGTATATCAACAATATATTAAAATTACGTTACGTACCTTTTACTAACAATTTAATTGGAATGTAATTTTAAAGGTGTGAATTGTTAATGATATGCTATAAATCGTCTATAAATTCAATAATATTTAGGTAAAATCAATCGTTCATTTTTAAATTGACAATGACAAAGTTTTCATTTTACTTGGTTAGGAGGTATAGGTCAATTTCTAATATTCTTACGACAAACCTGGTATTCAAATATTTCTTATACGCGCAAAACTCATAACTTGTTCTATAAATAACTTACCCCGTAGCACTTTGAATAACTCTAGATAAATAATTTTTTGAAAATTGATGCCGGAGGGTGTGTATGTTTCTGTATACTGGTGGTTGTTAATGGTGAACTCGCTGCTAGAATCAATTGTCAAACTAGGAACAAATAATATAAATAGGCGTTGTATAATATGTTGAATTGAATAAAATTAAGGTCAAATATATTATTTATCTTGAATACCGTATTCCCAACTTATAAAACTTTATTATGTGAACATCTGTGGAGTGGTTTTGAATTTTATTTACTGGATTCTATTTTACTTGAATATTATTATATCTTTGGTTTCTAATTTTAATAGTAGCGTTAATTATACCACGACGTGCATAATAATGTTATTCATTTTAATTATGTTAATTTACTTCAAATGATGTCCTTTGTTTTTTTATAATATCTTAAATATATATCGGAATATATAGTTCAAGATCAGACTTATTTTTGTTTCAATTCGATAGTGTTATAGGGTTGTTTAAGTTTATAGTCCTCATAGTTATCTTTCTTTACATTATGTATATTTTTTCAATAGTTATTCAAACTTCCATCATTTCATAAGTTTGTTAAGAATGGTATCTAGAGGATTATATTTTTTTCATTGCTCGTTTTCAAAACCTTCATCGCTTTAGCAAGGTTTTCTTTACAGTTTTACCTGAATGATGCGGATGGTAATAGAAACGTTAATGGTTTCAACTATCTCGTTTGAGTTCTCCACACTGAAGATATTATAGGTTCTATCCTATCTTACTGGATTTCTTCACATAAAGACTTTGTTCTAAAGAAATAAAGAAGATTAATCTATTTTGAACGATTATTTCCTGTTGTAAAAAGAATTGTTGATCTTGAGACTGGCCGATTTCTTTAATCATTTTTCCGTGGTTGTCTATATTCTATAACCATTTTCTGGGTGTTTAATAATGAAAAAAATGTTAGTCATTATATATAACTGCGCGCCAAATACTACTAGAGTTAATATTAAGCTTTTAGGACGAATAGTATAGTAAAAATCTTGCATTTTTAATCGCCTTCATCCCCCTAAAATTATGAAAATGTTCATCTTTAATTAAGGTATTTTGTAAGCTTCAATTAAAACCAGGTATTCCCTTTCAATCTTACGAACACATTCATTACTTGTAATTGAAATTCATTTTTATTAGATTCTCATCGATTTATAATCAGTTTAAAACCTTATTTTAAGAAACTTGGTACCGGTATATTGAATTAGCACGTTTGAAAGTTATAGGTACGTGTTAATCCATATTGTGCGTAACATATCCCACATTTCTTTTACCATAATAATTTGAATAATTGACGACTTGAAACGTTTTGATCGAACTAACACCGTACAGTATAAGCTTTCTATTTAAGTAAAACAAATCAATGGAAACTACGTAGTAAAATTTTGATTTACTTTCGATTCAAAATGAAATGGAGGAGGGATTCGGAAACATATTTAAAAATAATGGAATATATTTTCATCCTTTGAAATACGGAAACATCAATATCTTTATAACTATAATTCTAATGTATTTCATACAATATTTTGCTCTCGTGGTAATGAAAACTTCATTATAATAAAGTAAATCCCAACTTCGTAAAAGGAAATATGTTGACCTTTAATTTTGAAGAGCTAAATTATATATATCTATATTTAGAATTGAATAAACACCTTTTATTATTATATTTAACCAGTTTTTCAATCTGAAAGTTGACTTTGATTCCGGAGTTTTTCATGTCCTATTTAAAAAGAAAAACGGAAGATATGAGTGTGGGAATTGAAGATACCGAAGACAATAGGTCGATTGAATATATTTTTAATGATTGACATAAATGCAAAAGGTTATTTTCCAAAATAACATCTAATTTTAGCTCCACAAGTATCTATATAATCGAATTCCGTAACTATCTCAACAGCTTTCGTAATGTAACCTATTACAGGTAATTCTAGATAAACAAATATCCAATATAATAATTTAGAAAATCACTTCGCGTAGCGATTTCTAATTATAAATTGATACGTAGGCTCGAAGTTGTTATCATCTTAACAATAATAAGGGTTTTTATCTTCTGAGCTATATAGAAAGTCGTAGTCGGCTAGTTATTTTAATGCTTTAAATATTGAGCCTGTATATTTATACTAGCTAATAAACTTTGAAATTTCTTCCTGATCATTTTACTTTATACCCTCTAAGTTTCCAATATGTTAATTATATTTCCAATCAATACAAAAAGAATATTTTGTATAATACGTTGCTTATACCTATCAGTAATTGGGAACAGAGTAATATATTAACCAATAATCTTATATGTCACAAATCCAACTCATTGTGAATTCATTATAACAATGAGATTTTCGGGTTAAATTGAAAATTAATACAGAGTATTCTACTGGCGCACGTTACCATATAAACTTCCAATCCGAGGTTCTTTAACACCTGAAATCCCGAGGACTTCAATACATACGATTAATATAATGGAAAAGTGTAATTTTTTCGTCGTTATCACATTTAATGAAGGTAAATGTTGAGGGGAATATAGTATTGAAACTTGGTACCCGTGCTTTTATAGTCGCAAAAAAAAAAGTGTAGTTAACTAAAGAAATACTGAAAAATAGATTCAGGGTATTATAGAACGTATTTATATTTCTTATAACCCATAACAGCCTAACGAACCTGCCAACATAGTGGACACATTTCAACTCCTATATATTACATTACTTATAGAAAAAACATCGACCTATTTAGATAGAAATTAAGAGAATAAACACATGGTTTGAACTTGTTTCTATGTTGTAATATATAATACCACAGAATGATAATCTAGTTCATATGGTACTCAACGGAATAAAATCGTATTGGAGGTAACTTTTGAAAATATCATAAAACTTGAAAATAACACGTAATTATTTAAGCAAGAAAGGTAATAATTTTCACTTCAAAAAGTGACAATAATGGAAAATAATGAGTGGAAACCAGATAGCTTGATTTTCATCTCATGAAAAATATTAAAAATTATAGTAACTTGATATCTAGGAGGTTTTACAGTTTACCGTCATACTTCTTTGTACTGCCCTAGATTTTCACAAAATATGTAATTGTTAACTCATCCGTATCTACTATGGCAACATCTTGAGAGGGAAAAGTATTATACCAGTTGTATAGCCCCTTTTAGTTTCTATATTGAAATTATTGGTAGGTGATTTAATTGCCTTGAATATATTTTGAAGGGTAGTATCCAGTGGTTGTATCCACCATAAATTAGCGTATAAAGTCGCTCGTATACTATTTTGAGATTTGGTATTATTGGCTTCCAAGCTTCGAAAAGCATTCAAATAGGCTTTCCGAGTCGATACAAATTACTACTGGGATAAAAGGAATCTTTACCTACCTGGTAATAATGTTAAGGGTTTCCTATAATTATATACCTATATTAAAAACTGATATTATTCCATATACTTTTAAAGCTAGCATATTTCTTGAAATCGTTTTATAGTTAACAAAAAGTCTAGTAAATTAGGATGCTGATAATTTTTAACTAGTCCTTTCGTTTATCTTTATTCACGAGGCTTATGTGAAAGCCAATTTGTAAGGATAGGTTGGTGTTATTCGTAAAAGGTTTATCTGTAAAAAATCATTAACTCAGCTTCGAACAGGTCGATCAAACCTATATTAATCCATCGGTTATGGTTTCTTATATATCACTAGAGCTTCTTATTCAGACTGTAAAATCCTTTACTTATTAGGTCTTATACTTATGCCGCGATGATTAGGTCTAAAGAACTTCCAATTGACACAAGATAGCAATATAACTGGCACAGGTACATTATTCCAGGTACCGTTAGGCCTTAGCCACGTTAGTCTTATTTATCATGGTTAAATTAATGCCTTTGCCCATTTATATAAAGGTTAAATCGGCATTAATACTAAGTATACGGATGAGTGATCCATTAAAATTAAGATAATAATTTCTCGCCAATGTTATGACTGGCTTACAATCTTCAAATTTGAAGTTTTTAATCGCCTGCTATTTTGATATCATAAAGCTAGCCATTCTTATAAAAAGGGTATCGTCAATTTGTATACATATCATACTGAGGTCTTTTTTTTACTTTATTCAAGAATATGGGTCGTATATGAAGAGCTTTATACCTAGCTGTAGTTTAAAGTATAGTTAATAGGTTTAAAAACCCATAAACGCATACTTTAGCCAGTCTTTATAAAATCTTAATACGTTGTATTTCTGTTTGTAAAGGGTAAATAGGCCGTAAATCCTATAGAAATACTAATAGTATAATCCGCTATAGATTTATTACTAACTATGTATAGGCTTTCATTATATCTTGGCTATCAAGCGTAAACTTGCCTTTATTCTTAGATAATAAACTTACTACCAAAGCTACCACCAAGCGTTAGCTATTCTTTTAAATCGTTGGAAATTGCGTCTAAATCTAGTCTTTGCATTAATTACCATATTCCCTAAGCAATTAAACTTGATTTTTTGTACAGCTACCCCGTATTCTTACCCTTAACCTCGTAGATAATCCTCGACTTAAAAATCGTGACATTAAGGTTTCAAAGGTTAAAGTCGGCCTTCGATACGAATTATACGACTTTTCGAGTTGATAAACCGTTAATCTCGGCCCTGTTACGTTACTCTCCTTAAAGGGGTTGCCAAAGAATTTAATAATACCTTGTACTCGAACATCATTGCCAAGTTATCATTATCCTTCTCTTTTTTATTTTGCCAAGTAATATTATTAATACGATCTATTATATATTCCTTTTTTTTACGTTCCTTTTTGGGGGGGGCTGCTTATTTCGGCGACATTCCATTAGCTTATCGATAACGAATGGTGGAGATTTGTATTAAATCGGTCGCTTAATATAAGGGTCTTTATTGTTAGTAACCCCAATATAAGGTTTAACACAATTAATACGAAAAGTATAGAACCGTTGATCATTTTGACAATCACTTTATAGTTATTAATACTTATCGTCTTTAATAGCCTTTCCATTTTCTTGGCTCTTATTACATAAAGACTTTACTTTGTAACTGAAAAGCAAATACGTTGATTATTACAAGGCCGTTCCTAATTTTAAGAGTGTCGCTGATCTGACGGCATACCGATTCTTCTGTAGACCCTTCAGTGCTTTATGGTAGGCTATAGCTCATTTTTGGGTACTTACTAATAGTGGAGATTTACTCCTCAAACTTCGATATACTCAAAAGACTAGTAGCAATAAAAATAGGCTATTGAGGACCATAGTATCTTTCAAACCCTGTACCACCATTTAAAAATGTACTTTCGGATCCGTAAAAATTTTAATCCTTAATATAAAGATATTGTTCGCTTGGAGAAATAAGGCGTATACTCTCTTAACCTTTCCAATATTTCAGTAGGTCTTTACAAACACCTTTTTACCTTGAATACTCATTAGCTTAACATTTTTTAAAAAACTCCGCCGCTAAAAAGTTAGTACTAGCATCGTAAAGACCAACCTCTAGTATACCTAGTTACGTATTAATCCACAGTATCTTGAAAGATTCCCATGTATCCTTTTCCGAAATGGACTTTAGAAATTTGGTTTCTTAAAAAGAGGTTGTTGAGTTAACAACGTAAATTATAGGTTCATTATCTAAATAAAAAACATCAAAAAAAACCTCGCATTCAAATACCTTATTTTCTTTGAATATAAACCTAAATCTTCGGTTGCTAAAGTACATATTTGGAAGTGATAATAAAGCAATTCAATATATTTTAATGCAACTTATTTTATATCTTTATACCCTGCGGACTTAAAAACTTTGTAGAGCTTATTTACTGGTAGATATTTAAGCGCCAATATAATTATCGTATCCCTGGCTCTTTCACGTTGAAAACCACTGCCTTTAAGTCTTAAAAATAAAACCATAGTTACCCCCGCCTTAAATAGAAGACAAACATCTGGTTGTTCTTAAACATCTCGTCGGTGTTAACGTTAACGTTAGTACTAAGGGTCTTAATATCTTCTAAGTAATGAAGAAAAAGGGCAGGGGCTGAAGGATGTGAAGTTTAATCGATTTAACAATAGTTGAAACTACCGTCATCCCTAGTAACTATAGTTGCTTACCTTCTCTAAAACCCACTTTAATATTATCAAGATTTTAACAGTCGATTTCAGTAGCTATGGTGATTTCCCTCCCCAATACTACGTATTACAAATAGCGTCTTATTCAGTACCTTTTTACACCTATATCTAGTATAATGCCTTGGAATAAGTGATCCGCATAACAATAGTAAAGGTTAAAAGTAACTAAAGAATCAGAGGATTGGTAAAAGCAAAAAATGGGTCTTCACTACTTAAGAAATACTCAAAGGCATAGTTGGCTAATTACTAAGCCGCATTAAGAATAATATCTTCATGCCACTTAATTTACTTGGAGGTATCCTTACCTTTAATTGGCTTATCCACTTCAAAGTTTATAGTTTCATTCAAGTAATTCTATTTAAAAGCTATAAGGTATCAGATTTAATATGTCACCTTTTTGTTATTTAGCTCAGCTGGTGAGTAATACGTTAACTAATAGCACAGACTTACCACAAATCAAACATCTCTTACCATTATCACGACGATAATACTTAAGATTAACAGGCCCTCTTAAATATAGATCCTATTAATACCAACATAGCTACTACTTTTAGTTCAGGTTCAATAAACTAAACTTGAGGCGTTAGGGATACCTTTAGCCATTCTTATAATCGATGTAATTAACTATTGTAATTTTATCTACGTTAGAAAAGTTGCCAGATTAGGGGTATATACTCAACAAGTTTGATATAAGCACTATTACCATTGCTGAAGAGGATCATAATTGGCTAAAAAAGCATTTAAAAATAGTATTTAGGCGTTATAGTTGGTATTTAAACTCACTAATACCTGTAACGACTACTTGTACCTATTCACGGAGTATAGCTTCGCCAATATAGACTTTCTCTATTCCCTGCTGATATAACATTATTTTGTTGCGCACTTAATTTAATATATCTATCGGTATTTCCTCCTCTTTTTCTTACCATAATCGTAGTATACCTTGTAGTATCCTAATCTATTTAATATTAAGTAAGATGGATATTATATTATAAGAGGCTCTTTATACTATCATCAACTTCGCGAAAGATAATTGCTCGCGGTAGAATGGTTAAGTAATATTACTGAATGTAATTTGTAAGTATATCAGAAAACAATAAGAACTAGAAAAAGAAACCTCCATCAACTTACCAATGTTCAAAAAAGGTATCATGTTCGTATGAAGGAGGTTATAAGGCTTTCCGTTATAATTTTCTACATCGATTCGAATTTATGAGTAATCCATAAAAAGTTTACAATTAATATTAACCATCTTAACAGGTCTTAGGGGTAAGTCGCGATAGTCATTCAAATGTTTATTAACGGTGTTTTCTAGGAGTTTAAGCCTTAAAGCCTCAGAAGAATAGTATTAAGGGTAATTTCTAGTCGCCTTACCCGAGAGGTAAAACCCTCTTCTAAGACCTCTAATAGGTTCTCATATATAGGCAAACCTGCCATAAAAAATTGTTTAAGTGACTTGCAATTAAAATTCTATGGGGAAATAGAAGCTTAAAGGTCCTAAGAGACTTAACGATCTTACTTAATTGACTAGTGTAAAACGCTGAAGATAATTCCTCTGGCGGTATTAACAGCCGTTGATTTACGCGCTCTTTCACCGCTAAAAGCGTACTCCACGCTATCACTTAAATGGGATAAACTTCCAAACAGGTTAACAGTTACCTCATCACCAACGCGTAAAAAGTTTTAACTTATCTAAGGGTAAAGTAATAGCACCCTGGATCACGTATAAGGGCGTAAAGGTTTTTTAATACGTTTTCCCTTAAAGCGTAGGTCTTAATGGTATTCCTCAAATTAAGTTAAGTCGAAAAGTTTGTTTGATAGCTAGGTTGAGATTTCCTTTCACACATATATCCCTTAACGCTTAAGTTTAGCCTTTAGTTTAAAATTAACAGTCTTTTGAGTTGTCTTTCATATATTAATTATCCAGTCGTCAAAAAACTTATCATAATTGCGGAAAATGTGGTCAGCATCTAGATCGTCGTCATATTCAATTATATAATAGCCGATAAAGTTAACTGGTGGTTTTCTGTTAGGGCTTCTTCGATATCTTAGCCACAAAAGTCTTTATCGTACGACTTGGGGAAAACGGATCGGAGGATTTAGATCGCATTTAATAGGTCTTGGAAAGGTATAATTTAAAGGTTATGCATAGCGGAGAACTTGAAGTGAACTTGGAAATTTAGGAGCGTAGAGACTTAGTGTTTTAACATGAAGTTTCGAAGAAACTTAACGACTTGGCGTTAAGTTACATGATGAGACTTTCTTAACGTAACTTATTATTTTCGCTTAAATTAACGATCTTAACGGTCAAACTAACGTATGGAGAGGAAAAGCAGTACAGTAAAAGTAAAGGTTAGGTGTCAAAGGTAAAGTCAAGGGTCGTTTATTAGTAGTAAAGGTTGAAGGTTATTTTTTATTTCAGCCATAGGACTTAATCGTTTTTGTAATATTAACAATCGCAGTAGTGCTAACTTAAAAGTTTACCGACTTTCCCAAATTTGAAACTTCGAATAGTCAATCTTAACCTCTTTAAAAAGGATCTTTGGTAACTATTTATTAGTATTTTTTACACTGATACCGTCACTACCTCTCAATTACTGTAAAAATTGTTGTAACCTACAAATTATTCCTTTACTCTAGTCGCCGTTATTAAAGTAGAGCGTAACCAGCAAGTAACTGATTATTTTACTTAGCTAATTTGTACTTAACTTAATAAGCACTAATCAGTGTTGGTATGGCCTTAGATGTTACTACGTTGTCGATTCGATTAGTTTAAGTAACAGTAGTATTACGTGGTCAATTGATGCATATATTATTTTAGATTTAGCAGACCACAAGTTATTCAGATTAGTAATCTGTGTGGCCAATTACTTTGCCCGTGCCCTAGTGTGAAGTGGGTATATACTGTACTTGCTTTTTAGCCAATACAGTAGGCTTACACAAAACAATACAATCAACTTGCCATCAGCATAGTCAACTTTACTTACAGTAAAGTTGACCTACTGCATAACCAATACTACTATTCCAACAGCCCTTTTCATTTTAAAAGGATTTAATTAATAATTTCCGGAGCTTATAGAATTTTTCACATATGCCTGGTGTATGAGGTGAAAAATAAGGCCGACAAACCTTATAAAAAGAGCCGTCTTATAATGAAGGAGTATAATAACGAAGGTAAAAAGGATATTATTGTAGATATTACTATATATCCTCATAGATAGTATATATAGAGCAAGTAGAAGTGCACTGTATTTCAAAGTGTACTCCTACAGGGTACACAATTACGTGTTACACTGCAGACTGTACTCTTGCAAGGCGCAAAGTGCTCCATGCATGGCTTGGTTTGGGATAACTATTTCAGGCCGAACGGCAATAAATGGATCGGTTTGGATTGGGTTATACCAGACTGAACGGCAATACACGGATCGGTCTAGAAGGGGTATTCCAGAGGGATATACTTTTGGTCGAGGGCTTATAATCCCTTACCCATGGCGTACACCTTTAGATGCTTTTTCTTTAATTATCATAATCTTTTATATATTACAATACCAATTATTTTTCAATATTTTCAAAAGCCTTATATTCACGTGAATATAATAGGCTTAAGACTTTACTGATACCAATTAGTAGCGGACTTAGTCGATTACAAAATATATAAAAAGACGAGATAAATATACATTAAATACCTATAGTGAGATACTGTAACAGTTACAACTGTTTGTGCTTTAATACTTAGTATTTACAAAAATTACACATTTCGACGTGTACAAAAATTGTAAAAACTAAGTAACTTTAAGAAGGATAAATTTAGTACGATACCATGAACCCTTATTTGGCGTTTTGTTTATTAAAAATAACATTACGCTACTATTAACCTTTATTAAGCGTTTTGATGTACCCGGATACTCTTTTGAAAGCATCTCATTACGTAACAGATATGTAAACCACTAAGTTTGAAAACCTATCCGATTTTCGACAATTTACATCGATCGCCTTACTAAGATCGGTTACATACAAATATTCAAACCGACCGCCTTAAACAACTAAACCGATTACTCCACCAGATTCGGTTACGACACATCAATCTAGACTAACCACCAAATACTAAATTATACTATGCAACTCCTTATAATTACACCCCTCATTTCCCCTATTCGCTTTATACTTCCTTTTCCACGTTTTCCCTTTCGTAATCACCCTACATGTTTTAAATTTAGTTTTTAAAACTTTTAATTTTTCCTAACCGTTTATTTAACGTAACACTATTTAACATTAATAAAATTGATTTAAAACTCTTAATTAGTTTATAACTATACCCTAATTATTGTTTAAAGTTTATTTATATCAGTAAATGCTAATATTTTTTTTGTCAATTACTTTCATTATATCATTTACTTTATATTTACTGGTTGTAAAATGAATTACCGTCAACATTGAAACCTAAACGTATTAAAAAAACTTTAATATGGCTTGTAATTCCCGATTTAAACTGCTATAACATACCTAATATATACAAAACCCACCCTATAACACTTATAGCTATAGCCTTGAAACTAATATTACAATAGGAAGCCAACGCAAACTTCGACTTCCTCGTCCAAAATATAGGAATTAGGAAGGCTATAATATACGAAATCAATATGTGCCTTTGAGGTAACACCATTGATTCGCCAGTTAAAGATTTCGACCTATATATGGTAAATACTTATATTTTAGCCGTTGTATTCTGTTATTAGAAAGAAAAAGCTTAAGGACCTCATTTATTAGATAAGTTTTATAAAAAAAAAATTAAATTTGACGTTGGATAAATAGCGTATCGTAAATCCTGTTATTAATAAAGCTTTACGTGTTCAACTATGAAATAAAGTCATTAATACCTTAGGAAGTATAAATAACCGCCCTACAAACGCTTTATTTAAAATAGTATTATTTGTCAACGTGTTGGATTAGGAAAATAAAGACTTGACTTGACGGGATTCGTACAAGAGTATTACTATACGAAATAAAAGAAACTATTATTAAAACGACAAAGACGAAGTATAAAACGAACTAATTTTATACTCATACCTTCAGTCAGAAATAAAGACTGCGATGAAAAAGAACAACTACGATCCTTATCCATTACAAAAGTATAATATACCCTTACGCCGGCATATACTTTAAAATAAAACCGAATACGAAACCACTCTCTAAATACTGAAAATAACCCGATCGACTACAGCGAAAGCGCACGGAACACCGGAAATAACACAATCGACCATAAACGAATAGGCCAAAACATAAAAAACAACCAGACCTTAAATTTGACGAGCGGTATAAAACGATAATACGTACCTTACAGACCGATACCTATAAACTACGACCTTTACTGCAATCTCTTATCATGCCATTTCCCCATGGATAAAAACGACCTTATAAAGTTAACCAACTTTACCAGGTGGTAAAATGAGGATAATAATTACAACAGTAAGCCGTAGAACTTATTTAATAATAGAATGCGCCTTATATTTAACACGTGTAAAAAACTCAATATTAAGTTATGTCAAATTTATATTATCTTACCTGGTATATTTTTCAGATAAGCCAAAAAATGATATGTATATCACTCTACGTAAGCGCATATATTTGCGAAGTATAAAATCCATTCAAAATCCTACTTTAATACCGAAATTAACTATAACATTTACGATAAAAACTAGACTAGTATAATATGAAAATCCGTTAAAAAAACAATAAAAAAGAGGATAAAAGCCTACAGGTATTCGTCACCGCTTTATTAGTAAAGTTTCGGAAGTATTAATTATCCCTTAAACCGAAATACAAAGGCTATAAACTATTTATTTAAATAACATTAATGGTTTGTTGTAAAACACCAGATTTCGACCTTATACTTTTTAAATCGAAAAAGGATTTAAAGTCGTTTTATGTAAGCTTTAAAACAGTGTTTGAAACATTTATACGTCGATAAACAAACCTTATATTAATATTTGTAATTGATAAAACTGTAGACAACTTCCAAATTACTAAAACAAACCTCATCAAAACGATTTACCACATTTTAAACTAAATATTGGAGATATAACGAAAGTAGAATAAAACTCCTAAAGTAGAGGTACTAAAGAAGAAACATTGGTCATAAAAATTAAGGAACATCGTTGGAAAATGGAAAAAAACGTACCGAAATTAAAATAATTCTTACAGAAAGATATACAAAGATTTGGAGGTCTACAAAAGCATTGTATAATGTACGGCAAAGTTAGTTGCTAATTTACAAATCACCTCTTTTACGAGCAAATTCGGATGAAATGATAATTTTAAACCGAGTGTAATTTTAAGAATCGGATAAAACTAATTTGGCAATATATACATTCGAATACGAAAACACAGAAAACGGAGTTGACGTATACCCTTACTAAAATATATCTAGAAAAAACGACTTTAAATAAGATGATGCCTACTTATCAGTCTACAACAAGGAAAACACCTATCATATTTTTACCAGGTTATAAAATTCTTCCTTTTTGAATATGATAGGCTTCGACTATGTAAATGAAGTGCTTAACGTTAACATAACTTTATAATTTACCCGTTTTAATAGATAAGGCATGAGGTATCAGGGCATCATACCGAACATGAGTATAACCAAAATATTGAAAACGAGAAAATAATAATACGATGTATTTACGGCGAAATTTCAGAAATTTCGATTAAACCGCGAAGGAAAATACCAAAAAATCCTATTTAATAAAGTCAAGGCGACGTCGCTCGGAACAGTCATTATAAATACGCATTTAGAACCGATTAATTTTTATGTAATAGATTTTTAAAGGTTATTTTTTCTTTTATTAGCTAATAAAAAAAAACGCAGAATTAAGGTCCAAAATACTATTAATTGACTTATCCGCGTTTTAAATAGCGTATTCGTACCGCTTAGGCTTAAATTTGGTTACTTGTGTTTTTCCCTTCGGAAATAGGTATAATTGAAATTATTTACTTAACTTAACCAAAATTATGAGCTTCACATCGATGATTCTGATACTTAATTGTAAAACGCCTTTTACGTTTACTTTACGCCGTAAGTTATATAGATATAGGAAAAGACGTATTCGAGGCTATCAAAGAACTCTGTTATAAATACTAACTTTATGTATAAGCCCTACAACGGTTTAAAATCCGCCTTTAAAACGATAAAAACTTTTATTACGAATTAATGATTCATATTATATATTTAGACAACTTACTGGTTCTTTACATCGTCGATACAGCTATATTATTTGAAGCCCCAAAATTTATACAAAACATATTTATTATGAACTATTAAAGCGTTTTAGTTAATTATTAATTGAACGTTTATCTCATGCCTTTGAACTACATTACATATGACGTCTATAGGGCTTTCAATTTTACGGAAAAATATACGAAAACTCAGATAACCAGCAACAATTATTTAAAAAATTCGTAAAAGCCTTATTGGGTATTGGAAAAAATAAACGATATCATAAACCATTAAAAGGAACATATATAGTATTGTTAAAAATTTAAAGGGAATTAGTTTGAAGGAATTGATCCTTTAAATAACGGTTTACGCCGTTAATAATACTCTTGGTCCAAATGGACTTATCCTTATATTTCTCATCTTTAGTACCTACCTAAGGATCCGCACCGACTTTGCCATATTATTATCTACAGTATAGAGGGCTAATGTTGTAACCAAAGTTATAATAGTAGTAGGTTTATGGCGAATAAAAAATAATGCGTCTAAAACTCTATTTATAAGGAATAGCTTACGTAAGACTAGCGTATTAAACCTATTATTATAGTTAAACGCTTTAGCTTAAAAAACAAAATATTGATAAACAAGTCTTTGAAAGATTAACGGATTTAAAGACTATAACATACTCGTTAACTTGATAAAGGAAACGAATTTGTTTCGTTAGATAATGATATGAGGATACAAAAAAGAGGTGGAAAAAGACGGCTCGAAAACGTAGGACAAACAAAACCGCCTGTAAAACATTACCCAAAACAACAAATTTAATCCGATCTTAACTTTAGCTTTACCACTAAAACGCGAATCTAACCCAATTACACCAAATAAGATCGGCCTATTTATATTGAAACCGTCAAAACCTAGACGCCAAGGACGCTCTTGTAACTCGAAAACTACAAAACGTTCCAAAACCTTTACTACGGATTCCTTTATCATATAAAACGAAATGATAAACCGTAAACTTAGCCTAAAGCTCCGTTTGAAAACATTATTACTACCTTAAATACCTCATTTATATAATTTACCTAAACGGAAATCTTAACCCTTATCGACTAAGGCATACTTCGCTTTCAAATATTTACCTTAGTCGCTTACGAGGTTAAATTTTTTTTCTCAACTTTCTTCGTCCACGAAGTTAAAAATAAAGCCGAAAACTCCTATAAAGAAACACGCTTAATTATAAAGAGATATAATGATAAAGGCAAAAAGAATATCATAACCCAATTACCTATGTTATTATAGGTTAACCATTGCCTGATTATTAGGTTCGCTATTTCTTTTAATAATCTATATAATTTGTATATTAAACTTCGACATATAATTTAAGTTTACACCTCATCGAAGGAACGGCTAAAACAACTAATTTACACCTACATACCTAAGAACCTGAAACAACATTATTCACCTAATTCGATTTTACGTATTATAAAATGACTTTATGGCTTAGTTGAAACAGTTATTTACTAATATAACACCTATTAAAACCACTATAAGTAACGACTCAAAATAAATAACTCCACTTTCAACCCATGTCTATTAGTATTAACTGCCTATTCAATTTTTTTTATATTAACTGGTAAACAAATAGACAACACCTTAACGTTGTATCACTTTTCGTTTTCTACATATAAAAAGTGGAAACTTTTTAAATCTAGCTTAAAACCTAAACCTAAAACGTTCCTCATAAAAACAACGTAATCTATTTTCATAGAGTTTCGATTAACATTTGAAATGGTATTTTAAACCTTACGTAAAAAGGGCATTTTGATGAAGTGATCCTGATTATTTTTGATAACGTCAAATAAACCAATGATTACAAATATTAACGTATACGTATCACTTAAGTTACTTCGATAATATAACTAAAGGTAGCATTTAACTTTTTGGTCACTGCGTAATTCTAAACCGACCTAACGGATGATATGAGTAAAACGCTTAATAAACGTCTTTCGTAATAAATACCTAATCCGAAACGCGACTTACAATTCGTAACGTTAAATATAGGTACAGTTAAGTTATTTGTTTTGACTAACTGCTTTTTTGCTAACAATAATGACTAAAGTTTACAAATCGGTTTCTTTCTAATTTTTAGCAACGAAATACCGACCTGGAACAGCTTTACATTTCGAAAAAACATTATTTATTAAAGCTTTGTTAATTATAAAAGGGTTATATGAAACGTCCTAGTTTACCAAATCTATAACTTAATTAAAGGCTTCGATTCAGGTATTACTATAATTATAACGGTCCAGATAATTGTTGTTAACACTAATTTGCGCCCTATCCTTTATATTATATATACTAACTTGTTTTCCGCTTTATGAGTACCTAGTTAAATACGGTACCACAAATTGAAATCGTCTAACAATTGATATTATAACTTTACGCAAATTATATTAACGTTAAAAAATTGAGTAAATAAGGTAAATGAACGGAAAATCAAATTTAATAAATACGATAACTACAACTAAACTGAACTAAGCATTAAAAATACTTATATTAAGAAGTATATTATTAGTAAAGATTATGAAAAGGGTTTTGTAACCCATATAAATTACCCAAATACTAAATCGGTCCGTTTTCCACAATTTACACCGATTTACCTTTTACGTTTATTTACAAGGCCTATTCGTATCGATCATAGATTTTACCTTTGTCAAATAGGACTATTCACACCAGTCCCATATTTTACTTTACTTTTTATCTAATTCATGGCGTTAATTTTAGTATATTACCTCTTTTTTTTTTATCGACATTATCATATACCCTCTCAGATGGTTTATGTTGACCATAAGGCAGTGCACTATATTACGGGGTGTACTCCTACAGTGTGTACCATAACGTGTCACGCTGCAGGCTATACTCTGGCAAGACGTAAAGTGCATCATACGTAGGTCGGTCTGGAATACTATTCCAAGCCAACGGCAATGCGTGAAGCGATCTAGAAGAAGTATTCTAGAGTTATACGCTTTTGGCGAGGGCTTATAAGTCCTTACCTATAACGTATACCTCTAGATATTTTTTTCAACTGAATATTCTGACTTACTTTATTATAATACTAATTATCCTTTAATTACTTTTTTAATTTCTTTGTTTTACGTAAATAAGTACTCAGACCCTATCGGTACTGATTAGTAGCCGACTCGGTCGACTACATATAGCCTAGGAAAAAGAGATTGATATACGTTAAATACCTATAGTGGGATACTGTAGTGGTACCAATTTTCTGTGTTTTAATACTACCCATTATAAAAACCATATCGGAGTGGAGAATTAAGTGGGAGCGCTGAGAAACCCGAAGCATTAAAAGACTATAAGATCCAAAGTAACTTTGAAAAGATTAGCCCCGTTCCGTTAACCGCCTACTTATATTGGCGCTTTAAGCGATTAACCTAGGTTCTTTTTAAAAAGCGTCCTATTTCATATCATGCTACGTAAGCCAAAACCCCAAGATTAGAAACCCTTTACAAGGACATACTGGATACCAGTCCACGTAAGCCAAAACCACCAAGTTTTGAAACCCTTTACTGGGACCCATCCGATTTTCGCCTTAGTTAACATCAGTTATATATAAATAATCAATCCGATTTCCTTAGCAATATGGGTTCTATATCAAACAATCAACCAATCCATTTACTAATTTCTGCTACGGTACGTTACTACAGATTGACCCACACACCGGATTACATACTACACCTCCCTACATACTATAAAATTTGCCTTACTTATATTCCCTTACTCTGCCTATATTTTACTTCGCCTTAACCACTTTTCCATATTCACCCTGTATATTCTAAGTTTAGTAACTATATAATTTTTAGTTCAACTAGCTATTAAGCTAGTGTAACGTTATTAACGTTAACAAAAACTGATTTAAGACGTTTAATTAGTTTGTAGCTACGCTTTATTTACGTATAATTTAAAATTCATTTATTTGAGTAATTATTAGTAAACTTTATTCTAACCGCTTCAATTACTTTATTTTATTTTGCATTTATAAGTTGATTCGAAATTTGAACCACCCTCAATTATATACGAATTTCTTTATATATATATATAATAACTGTTGGTAGGATTTGGACGTTGCAAAGTTGTCGATTCGAATAGTCTTCTTCAAAATAACAGTAGTATTGCAGTAGTTAGATGGTGGATGTATTGTTTTAGGTTTAGCAAACTGCTAGCCAGTCTGCACTATAATTTGTATGTCTAATTGCTTGGCCTTTACCCTAAAATGGAGTGTAGCGTACAGTATTCGACTTACATCCAATGCGGTAAGTTCGCACAATGCAATACACTTGCAGTATGGTTAACTTTACTATAAGTAAAGTTGATCTACTGTACTGTATGAAATACCATTGCAATAGTATTCCAACACTGGCGGCTTTTTGTTTTGTGCCTACGTACGCTAGTGTGGCCTGCTCTTAATTTGTGGCAACCTTTGAAATCCCTCCATAATCCACCAGCTAGACCCCTATCAATTACGATTAATCTGTGCTGAAAACAACCTTAATTACGGCTTCTTATGGCCCTTTTGCTTCTCTCCTCCGAGGCCTCCATTCCTCAAATCCCGTTCACAAATCCTTCGCCATAGAATTGTACAGACCTATGCAATTCTAGTATGCCACAAACCTATGTAAACCTGTGTAATTCAGTTACGCCACTATTTACGTACCCTTTATCAATTTTTCAAGCTGTTGTTATCGCCACTATTTCTCTGGCGGTCTTCTGGTTTGCTAGGGCAATCCTTTACTTTACGTACTGAGCGATTCACATATTCCTCGATTCGTATAATTAGCGTATTGCTGTCTTTAAACCTTTTTAAGGCGCCATTGGGCGTGGCTTTAGTCAAAGTATCGGTAGAGTTATCTTTGACGTTAATTTTCCAGAACTTATCGATTTCCTAGGCTTCGTATACCCCCCTTAATGGTATTACATTTATTATTATACGTTTTTCATTAATTGTATCTAGTTTTGATAGGTATTTGTAAAGGCTTCGGGAATTGGTACATATTACTAAAGGTATCGGTGGCAAACCCAGTTGTTTAATGATAATCATCAATATGCCATTACTTACTATATTTATATTAAAGCCCATTATTATGCTATAAATTTCAGAGGCCAGCACGTTCAGAGTCACGCGTTTGTACTTAACAACTGTCTAATATGTAAGGTTTCCGGTCATCGTAAATTTCCTTTTAAACCTATCCTCGTTAAAAAGTAGTATTAGGAAGTCGATTCGCGATATGAAGTTAGTATTATTAGTAAATAACCCGTTTGTAAGGATTATTAGCTTCTTCTTCGATAGATTTGTAAAAACAATATTAACTCCTCTTTCCATGTGGTTCATTTACCATTCAAATCGCTTATTTAACTTGTTAAAATCTTCGTCTTCCGTGTCTTATACTTATATCGTAATAGAAAAGTTATACGATGCCTCCGGTCAATATAACGTGGTGATATAGATAGCATGGACCTTCTGCTTCAGGTATCTTTTTACCCTTACTTTATTAGCCTTTTCTATAATTTTCGGGCTCGTAATTTACTTCTTTTGACGTAGGCTGATGTATGTACCACTTCCAGCCTTATCACTATGTATGCGAAGTAACGATCCGTTAAAGTTAAGTTATGTGCCTTTAGCTTACGTTTTGACTAGCTTAAACTTGGAAAGGCCTAACTTCTCGATAGTACGTTGTTCCGTTGTTATAAATCTAGTATCGCTGAGGAAGAGGGTATCGTTAATTTTCATTCCTACGATGTCAAAGGTTTTTCCCTTTGTAATTAATAGGCACGAGTTAAATGTTGATGTTTTTATGTCTAGCCTATTTCTGAAGTATATTTGGTAAGTTGTGAACTTACAGAATCCAGCTATAGCAAGTCCGTATAAAGGTTGGATAAAGTGTATTATAATGCCAGTCGGAAACTTATCCCTTAGTTTTTATGGTAGATTCAATAATACAATTGCCTAAAGATCGGTAGTAAATTATCTGTACGCTTGCGTGATATCCTGGCTATCAAGTTTAAACTGACTCTTTACGTTAACAGTTAAACTAGTAGAGATGGCAACGATTAAATGTTAGCTAATTTTCTAGATTGTAGGCGATTGAATAGGGATTTAATCCTTACTTTCATCATTGTATTCTTAGGCGATTAGCTGTAACCTTTCGTACGGCTAGTTCGTAGTCTTGCTTTTAACCTCGAAAATTATCCTCGACTTAAACATAGTAATATCATAACCTTTAAATTACGTTAACGGCACAAATTATACGACCCCCTATAATAGGAGGCCGTTAATTTCCACTTAGTTATTTTCCTTAAAAGGCTTGCCTGGTATATTGATAATGCCTTCGATACGTAGCTTAAAACAAAATTTTTCGTTTGACTTTTCTTTTCAAGATACCTATACCATTTTTTATACCTTATTGAGATTGTAATCTCCGTCCTCCTCTTTTTTAATGTATATCCTCCTTTTAAGTAGTGTTTCACGCCGTCGGAATTCTATAAGCTTGTTAACAGTAGACTTGAGAGGGTTATATTGGCTAATTCGCTTGGTTCGCAGGTTATTAATGTTGGGATCTTTATCAGACTCAAGGGGTCTTTTATACAGCTTAACTTATGTGGATCAGAAAATTACAGGGCCGTTAGTAGTTTTAACTATTACATTTATGTGAGTAATACTTAAAATCTTATATTGAATATTCCATTTACCTAACTTATACCACGTAAGAATTTTATTTTAAAGGGGGAGTAAAAGTACGTTGGTTATTAAAGATCCGTTTGTGATGTTAAGAGTATCATTAACCTGGCAGCGTGCCGATTCCATCTTTAGTTCCTTCAGTGCTTTGATATATGTTATAATATGTTTTTGTATGCTCAATGAAGATATCGACTTAACTATTATGCGTGCGTTAACTCCAAATACCAGAAAAGTTATCATAGGTTTGTTAGGGTTAATAGTATCGTTAAGAATTTTTACCGCTATTTAAAGTCGTGCCTTTTAACTTATAAAGCTCCTGATTTTTAATGTAAGGATATCATAAGCCCTTCGCAGGAGTGCGTATACACTTTTCTCCTTGCTAACACCCTAGTAAGCTTTTATAATAACCTATTTGTACTGAATCCCTATTGATTTTGTATTAGCTTGAAATTTTATTGTAGTAAAGTTGGTGTCGGCATCGTGAATTAGCACGTTGGGTAAATCAAAATACGTGTCAATCTACAAAGCACGTAGTACTTCCCATGTTTTCTTTACCATAATGGTTTTAAAGAACTTGACATTGTTAAAAGTTATAGAGAAGTTTATGACATATAGTATTAGTTTGCCGTCTAAATAAAACATGTTTACGAAGATTTCCATGTTAAAGTCTTAATTTCTTTTAGCGTAAATTTAAATATTAAGGTGGATTGGAAGTGTATTTGACAGTGGTAATAAAGGATTTTAACTCCTTTTAATTCTGGCAAATCCACATTTTCATAATCAATTATATTTAAAAACTTATAAAGCCTATTAATTGCCGGGTAGTAAAACTTACGAGATAACTAACGAAGTTTTGCCTTCGTCAAGTTCAACAATACTGTCTTTAGTCCTTAAACATAGAATTAAAGATATTCCGATTAAAGGATAAATAGAAACCTCTTATCGGCCTTAACATGTATCAGCTTATTAATCTAAATATCAACGTTAACACTGAGATTTTTTGTGTCTTTTAGGTGAAGGAGAAAGGGAGTAGGGGATTCCAAGATGTGGATAAAAATAAGGCTAATGATAGTCTTGATTATCGTCTATTTTAGTAAATATATCTTTTTTCTTGGGCTAAAGTTAACTTTGGATTTACTAGTATCAGCGTAGTCAAGTTCCTTAATAGTATTAGTATCTCTTTGTAACGTGATATACTACGAATAGCCACCTATTAAGTATTATACTACCCCTATAATCGGTATAATCCCTTGAAAGAATAAATTTATATGCCGGTTTTAAATTAATAAAGAGATGTGTAGAGCTAATTCCTTTATTGTTATAACGGTAGTAGAGGTTCTTACCTATAAGGAGATATAGGAATACGTAGTCGATTAGTCATTACTTGGCTTTCGTGTAGGTATCAGTGTTAATACTGATATCTTCATATTGGTGGATAGCCTTCCGCTTATTTTCCTCCTTTTTGACTTTACTTCCTTTAAATTTCGTAACACGTTTCATGTAGTCTTATTTTAAAGTAAAAGGGTAATGTGACTAGTACATCTCCTGTTTTTCTTTACGTTTGGCGGTACTGTAGCGTGATAACTAGCAGTCCTATTTATCGAAAATCTAATATCGCTTAACGTTTAAGTTAAATTTATTTGACTGATTTGAAGGTTTTAAGGATAATGAATACCCTTTTACGTGGGTAGAGGTCCAGATTCTTTGTTAACCTTATTTGCTGGGTCATCCGTACTGTCGATTAATAAAGTACGAATTGGAAGATTTTTTTTCGTTACTAAACTCCAGAGCTTATAAGTATATAACAGTCGAGCCAGAGACTCACGTAGTTACGGTTGCTAACGAGGAAAGAAGTTAGCCAAAACACCCTTCGCAGGTTGCATTAGGGTATTATAAGGCGTATTCAAAATTTTTATAACCCGTAACTGCTTGCCGGACCTGCTAGCGTAAGGTGTCTTCGCTAATTTCCACATTCCCTATTATCTGTTGGCAAAACATCAGCTTGGCAAATATCTAATTTAAAAAGTCTGTTTTTTTTTTCCGACTCTTTTTTGTAATCTAATATGTAAGACCACTTAATAATGTTTCAATCCATATGGTACTAGGCGAAGTTAACATCGTATTCGAAATGACTTTTTACACCATTATATATTTCGCGGAAAGAGGTACAATTCGAAAGGTATCAGAGGTAATAATTTTTAGCTTGGCCGGTAAAAATACTGGAAAATAATGAGTGAAAACCTGGCAACTTAACTCTTATTTAACAATTAATATTGAAAAATAGGCGCAACTTGACGTCAAGAAGGTTTTACGGCCTACTGTTATACTTTTTTTTGCTTCTCTAAATCTTAACGAACGTAGTAATTGCCGTACAGTCCGTATCCTTTATAAGGATGCGTCGAGGTGGAAGTGTAATGTACTGGTTGTAAGGATCTTTTTTATTTGGCCGGGTAAAAAACTGAGGTTATTGCTAGTGTTAATGGGTAGGATAATTTCCCTTAGTTAAGTTTGGATGGAAGAAGCCAGTAGTCATACCTATAGTAGGCTCGCATGTAAATCCGTTCCTTCTTTAATTTAACTGTTGAAACTAGATGTATTGAGGAGCTTAAGGGAAATAAGCCTGTTACTATCCGTTGTAGGAAGGTTAGCGATAATTCTTTGAGTGTGAAGGGGTTCGGCGAGGATCCTGTTTAATGAAATGGTGGATCTAAGGGTTTAAAGGGTGTAAATCCACTGATTTCTTTTGGACAGATCCTTGCGAACGTATGTATAGTCGTTATAGGTTACTATTACCAGCAACCTCATTACCTTTAACCCGGGTCCATTAAAGGTCTTTATCCATGACGCATTCATGGAATAGTTTGGTTAAAGTACCTTCCTTCCCTTTTTTGACCTGAAGTTTAATCCCTCAATTAACCAGGTAAATCTTTAACCTTATTTTTGCCTATTTTTCCGCCTTTTTCCACATATTTAAGCTTCAATCATAAAACCATTTTTAAAAATCGTCGAGGGCTAATCATTTAAGTCTGGTTCTAATATTGTTTGTATCAAAGATGAATTAGCCGATAACGTTGGTTAGGTGCTTTATGGTAAAGTTTTCGGTGGCTTCGGTAAACTAGAGCTCTTCGTTATAGTGTTTCTCGAAGATAATACCGAGGTCTTTGATTGCCTTCGTTTGTATGAGATCATCAAAGTAATTGATTCCAGTGAGTTTTGAAGCCATCGTGATGATCTGGCTGGTGTAAGGCTTGGTGGTAGACTTGGTGATTTGGGAGCTTGAAGACTTGGTGATTCTTGGGCGTATAGACTTGGCGTTTCAACCTGGAGTCTCGCGATGTGGCTTTCTTGGCGCGACTTAGTAATTCCTCGTGTTTTCGATTCGAGCAGCGAACTTGACAATTGACGTGGTATAAGGAGTAGAAAAGAGTAAAATATGGGTAAAGATTTGGTGTAGGTAGTACGGTTATAGGTTGTTGTTGGTGGTGGAGGTTGTTTGGCGTAGGGACTCAGTTGTTTTTCTTACGATTTGCAATAGTAGTACCTCTAGTAGCAATTAACTTGGCCGTTTGCCAACTTATCGTTTGACGCTTTTAACGGTGAATCTCAACGCCTTAAAGAAAGATTATTAAATATTTCTTGGTGTTTTCATGTAGCGATACCTCTGCTTACTTATAAACTGCTACAAACAACTACACAGTCTATAAGCCTTGTTAACTTGCTGTCGTAAATTACTGCACAACGTATAGGTGCCCTTCGTAAAAATCTTTCTTCTATTTTGCCAAATAAAACGTAACAGGAAAGTAGTTTTTTTCTTCTACTTAGCTAATCTATGCTTAATTTAACAAGCACTGATTAGTATTGGTAGGCTTTAGACGTTGCAACATTGTCAATTCGAATAGTCTTCTTCTAAGTAACAGTAGTATTGTAGTAGTCAGATGGTGAATGTATTATTCTAGGTTAGGTAGACCGCTAGCCGATCTGTAATGTAATTTGTATAGCGAATTGCTTGGCCCGTGCCCTAGAGTGAAGTGCAGCGTACTCTACTCAACTTACAACCAATGCGGTTAGTTCGCACAATGCAATACACTTGTAGTACGGTCAACTTTACTGCAATTAAAGTTGATATACTGCACTGCATGCAATACTATTGCAATACTATTCCAACAATAACCATACTAGTAATAAATCTCGCAAAGGCTCACGAACATATGGATTACTTTTATATATATACGTCGTTCTGATACATTATCCTGGAACATTTAGACATTAACCTTTAGAATAATAGAATCTAAACCTTAATAAAATACTTTAATCATTATACGGTAAATATATATATTCAAAATATTATTTACAACTACTATAATAGTAATATTAGTGGACGAGAACTATTTAATAATTTTATACAAAATTTTGCAGATTGAACGCTGGATATATGGTAAATGGTGGATTAAACGGTTGTAAAGATGCTACAAAAACAATTGCGAAGTAAGGGTATTAATACTCCCCATAAAAGCAATGGCCGTATCGTAAAAGTTATATCCTTAACGACTCAGCTTACACATATATTTAAGTAAACGTATTAAAAAATCATATAAGGAGAATATGCAAAAGGTTATTACTTGTAAAAGCGAAAGGAATACCCAATAAAGGTAACAAATTGAAGTTAAGAGAAACCACTACAGATTGAGATACGGTATTCATTAAGACTGGATTTTCGACGAATAATAGAAATAAAATAATTAATGAAAAAATTGGAGATACTGTAACAATTATCTACAACGAGAGTCGAATACAAAGCCTCTTTAAAACGCACCTTGAAACCGATGTAAAGATAAAAACATATCCCGAACGCTGGAAATTACCCGCTTAGTCATGATAAAATCGGCTGAAACACGAACAATAACCCGCCTTAAAAAACAACAATCGGCCGGAATATGGAAAACACACCGATTTAAAATGTAATAAGCGGCTTGAAACGCTAATACGTGCCGTATGAACTAATACCTTTTAACCACAACCTTTACCGCAACCTCCTACTACATCGCTTCCCCATGGATAAAAACGACCCTATAACAAACTTTGCCAGTTAATAGGATAGGGATAACAACTATGGAGGCAAGCTGTACGACATACTGAATAATAAGATACGCCTTATATTCAATATATATAAAAGATTGTATATTCAACTATTATAATTTCACGTTATTTTACTCGGTATACTCTGTGGGTAAGTTAAGGAGTAGTGTATATATTTCCTTATATTAATAGATATATTCGCTGAGTATAATAACCGCTTTATATTTCACTTTGATACCAAAATTAACTACCATTTATATAATAAGAACTGGACTGGTATGACGTAAAAACTCGTGAAAAACGAGAAAGAAAATGCTGATAAAAACCCCTAAGAAATCTTTATCGCCTTATTGGCAAAGTTCCGGAAGTAGTAAACAGCTTTCTGACCGGAATATAAAGGCGATAAACTATTTATTTAAGTAGTGATAAAAGCTTGCCGTGAAAACCCGAATTTCGACCCTATATTTTTTAAAACCGGAAAAATACTTTAAAGACTTTTATAAAAGCCTTGAAACATCGTTCGAAACCTTTATACGCTGGTAAGTAATCCTTAGATTAATATTAGTAGTTAATAAAACCAAAAACTAAGCCTAATTTACTAAAGCCAACATTATTAAGATAATTTACCATATTTTGTAACAGAGATTTAAGGTTTTCCCACAACCAAAGGATAGTATAAAATACAGGTATTAAGGAGGAAGCCTCAGTAATAAAAGATATGGACGATCGTTTGAAAATAGAAAAAATACATTGAAACCATAGCAATATTTACAAAAGAATACACGGCGCCTTATAGGATTATGAAAGCAGTAAATCGTATACGGCAAAGTTAGGTGCTAATCTATCAACTACACCGCCTACGAGTAGATTTGAACCAAACGACAATTTGAAGCCGATTACGTATCCGAAAATCTGATAAAGGCTAACTTTACAACATACGCAACCAAATACGAATGTACGGATAACGGATTTAATACCTACCTTCACGACGAAATTTCTGATGTTTTAGTTAAACCATATTAGAAAATATCGAAAGTTCTTGTTTAGTAAAAGCGATTCGTTGTTACTTAAGACAGTCGTTGTAAATATACGTTTCTGTTCAGTTAAATTTTACGTAATAAACTTTGAAATAATATTTCCATTTTTATTAAATTATATAATTAAGCTGGGAATCTAAGTTCTTAATGTAACGAACCAATTTATCCGCCCCTTAAATGGTATATCCGTACCATTTCGGCTTAAATTCAGCCAATAATAGTTTTTCTTCCAAAAGCACGTATAATCGAAGCCGTTTACTTCATATAACCAGAATTAAGTATGTTATATCGACGATTCGAACACCTGACTGTAAAACGTTTTTTTGCCTACTTTATACCATAGGCAATACGGATATAGAAAAGTGCATAAATAAGGTTATCGAAAAGTTTTGACATAAGTGTCAGTTATACTTACAGGTACCACGACGGTTTAAGTTTCTCCTTTAAAACGACGTAAACTTTAACTACGAAGTAATTATTAATATTATATATTTATATAGCCAACTAGTTATTTATGCTGTCGATGTAATAATATCGTTTTAAGTCGCTTAATTTATACGAAACGTTTTCCCTATAAACTTTTAGGACGCTTTGGTGAACTGTTAGTTTAACTTTTACCTTGGGCCTTGAAACTAGATTATATACGATATTAACATTGCCTTCGACTTGACTGAATAGCGTACTAAGGACCGGATAGCCGGGCAAAGAATGTGGGAAAACCCCAGTAAAAGCCTTATAGGGTATTGGAAAATGCGAACGATACTACTAACAGTTGAACAGGGTGTATATAATTTTATCGACAAGGTTAAAGGGTAATAGTTGAAATGAATTGATCCTATAAATTGCAGTTAATGCTATTAATAAGACATTGATATTATAGTTTTACGCGAATTTTACAAGCGCCAGAAAATCGAGAAAATTAGACAAATTAATAATAAGTTAAACGTTGAAAATGTAGTAACAAAAGTAATATTAAAAGGCGCTTTGGAAATACTTATATGGATAAATAATTTGTTTATTAAAGTTATTAAAAAGGTTTTTCGCCCCTCATAGGTGTCTACACCGATTTTCAATAACTTGGATTAGCTCATTAATGTTATTCGTGCCGGTTTATATTTCTTCGTTGCTTTATAACACTATTTGTATCAATTTGTGGAATATTACCCCTTTCATTTTGTATTCTATGTACCGATTTTTAGTATATTAATTTTTTTATATTTTTTATATTATGTTCATTAATAGAATCATTTGCTTATAGAAAGCCATTAAATTACTATATAACGTATCATATTATTACTGGATACGCTTACTCGGACGAAGGGGTATTTATTTACTATTAAAGGAAGAGAGCAATGCTATCGCAACTTTATTATCTTTCCCGTCGCTTTCTCTCTTTATATTAACACCACTGTTATTACCGTTAACGACATTATTAACGTTAAGAAGGATATATCCCTATACTTTATTAGCTATACCCTTAGGTAAAGGTATAGCAAAGGGATTACCCTCATTATAACGACGTGCAATAACGTCGTCGAACTCGTCTATGTAGTATTTACGTAGAACTTGTTTCTAGGTGGTAACAGTGGTTACCGTCTTCCTAGTCCATTGATTAACACCTACTACTAATTAATATCGGCTTGTTTTGGTTACTTGCGTCTATTTTTTTTAACTCGCTATATATAAGTATTTTTATTAAATAATGATTTTAGGATTCGGTTAAAATTTACCAAAGAGCTGGTGAACGCGTAATACGGCCTCAGCCTATAACCTTAAGACCGAGCTGTTAGTCCACTTATAACGGTGGCAGCACGTCGAATGACCTCCGCTTTCGTAGTAATCGCCAATAGACTTACCTGCGGTCGCGGACGTGATACACAACACGTAAAGCATGTGTATTGGCGGCTTAGGACTACGAGCTCAGGTACATCTCTTTAACGTTTAACTCGTTAGAAAGTCTTTACAACGTACCTTAACTATACAGAGCTTGAGGCGGCGGAAGAGATCCGCCTTGAATTTCTTATTTATAGAAGGGAAAGTTAAAGGCTTACGAAAAGGGGGACTAGAATTACACGCCTTGAGAAAAAGAAAAATTAAGTTTTATACAGGGAGATAACGATACATTGTTTATACTAATTTACTACGTGATTACGTATTTACCCTACGTTATTACCCTTACGTAATCACCACTACGTAACCACTCTTATTATAAATAATAAAAGGTGTTATTATTAATTATATTACCTTTATTTAACTACACCAATTAGGGTCGACTTATAATTACTACCGCGGCTAAACTTTTCTAATACTAGTCGAACTTATTAATTTGGACCTTTTGCCACTAATACGTTTATAACATTATTACTATTGTTAATTTGAACATTTTGCGAGTGATACGTTAATAATAATACTGTTACTTCTACTAATTTGGACGTTTTATGACTAATACGTTAATGAAATTGTTACAATTGCTAATCAAACCCTTTGAGATTAATATGACAACAATACTATAACTATTGGACTATAGGTACAAAGTATATAAGGAAGAAATAAAAGATTGCCTATGTGGATATTACTATATACCCTTATAGATAGTATATATAAGTTAAAGAGTAGTACACTGTATTGTAGGGTGTACTCCTATAAGGTGCACGATAACGTGTTACGCTGCAAGCTGTACTCTTGTAAGACGCAAAGTGCATTATGTATAAATCGGTCTGTAATACTATTCCAGGCCGATGGCAATACGTGTAGCAGTTTAGAATAAGTATTCCTGAGTTATATACTCTGGGCGAGGGCTTATAAGCCCTTATCTATAACGTACACCTTTGGGTACTTCGTTTTTACTGAATATCTTGACTTATTTTACTACAATACCAATCATCTGTTTATTACTCTTCTATTTTTTCAATTTTTTTTACATGAATATATATTTAGACTCTTTCGACATTTTTACATTCTATATTACATTTATTACTTTCAACGATTATATTATGAAAAGCTAGAAAATCACTATATAATGTATTACATTATAGCCGGGAACGCCAACCCGACCCGAGCACATCTATCTACTACAAAAGGAAGAAGGCAACGCCATTACGTCCCTACCGTCCTCCCCGTCGCTCTCTCCTTTCATACTAACGCCACCGCTATCACTAAAAATAACGTTATTAACGATAGCAAGGATGTAGCCTTACACCTTATTGGTTATTCCTTTAAGTAAAGGTGTAAGGGAGTAATTAACCTCTTCGTGGCGACGTGTGATGACGTCGTCGAATTCCCCTGCATAGTACATACACAGGTTCTGTTTTTAGGCGGCAACAGCGACTATCATCTCCCTAATTCACCGGTTAACTTCTATTACTAATTAGCATCACCTTATTTTGATTATTTACAACAATTTGGTTTTAGGATCTCCCCATACAGTATATTTTTAAAAAGAAAACTTTCAACATTCGGTTAACACTTATTAAAAAGTTGGCGAACGCATAATATGGTCTCAGTTTATGACCTTAAGACTATCGAAACGGGGGCGCACAAGCTATTAGTCCATATGTAACGGTAACAGCGAGAGAAGCAGCTCTTTCTCTAGTGCAATCACGAATGAACTTACCCGCGGCCGCGGACGCGACAAACGACATGTAAAGTGTATCCATTAACAGCCTAACGCTACGGACTCAAGTACGCTGCTCTAATGCTTAACACATAAAAAATGTTTTACAACGCACCCTAAAGATACAAAACTCGAAAAGATAGAGGCTTATCTCGTGCTTCTCATCAACGAAAGAAAGGGGTAAAAAGATTACAAAAGAAAAGACTAAAATATATATACCTTAATATCACTATGCCAGATTACGCCTACGATGTAAAGGGGCCCCCACGGATAATAAGTTCTTTACCTGTAAAAGAAGGGTAAGTTTTATAACCTTAAAGGCCCCCTTCTCCTCCCCTTAGGAGCTAAGGAAAGGGGAAGAAAAAAAAAGGGGGGGAGGTGTAGCGGTGATGGAGCTAGACAGTGTAACGGAAATAGGATTTAATGGCGTAACGGTAAGCAGCATAACGGGAGCGGGCGGCGTAGCAGAAATAGAAGAGATTATACCCGATAAGGGTGGGCTGTTGCTATTAGTGGTGGTAGGGTTAAAGGCGGTGGCTATAATGGCTACGACGATGACGCCGTGCCGACGTTCACGCGCCAAACGGCGTCTTGCAGTCCTTTTCTCACACGGCATCTGTTAACAATATAGGTTAATATAAAGGTGTTAGCCAAAGGCCAACCTATTAAATCCATTTTTTTCATTATTAAAAAAAAAAGTTGGGTTAGAGTAGAGACTTACATCGGCTAAAATTACGCGCCTTTAAAAAAAAAGGAAAAAGGTTTTACCTAAACCGATAACGATACATTTTTTATACTAACCCAGCACTTAATTACGTAATCACTCCCACGAAACTACCCTTAACTAATTAACCCTTATAACACCGGAGTAACTATCCCTATCAACTATGAAAAAACGCTATCACAAACTATATCGCCTCCATTTGACTATATTAACTAAGCCCGAATTATAAACAACACCTCGGCTAAACTTTGATGATTTTATCCGAACTTAAAATATCACTTCGGCCAGACTTTACTAATCCTACCCGAACTTGCTAATGTGTACTTTTTACGATTAATGCGGCAATAATACTGTTACTATAGACTATATTAATTTGGACCTTTGCAACCACAATAAAACTGTCACTACTAGGTTATAGGTACGGAGTAACTAAGGAAAAAAGAAAAGATTGCCTATGTGGATATTACTATATACCCTTATAGATAGTATATATAGGGGAAATAGTAGTGTACTGTATTACAAGGTATACTCCTATAGGATATACGATAACGTGTTACACTGTAGGTTGTACTTTTGTAAGGTGAAAAGTTCTATATGCATGGATCGGTTTGGAATAACTATTCCAGGCCGAACAGCAATGTATGGATCGGTTTGGATTGATTTTATCAAACTGAACAGCAATATGTAGATTGGTTTAAAGGGGGTATTTCAGAGGGGTACGCTCTGAGTAGAGGGCTTATAAACCCTCACCTGTATCGTATACCTCTGGATGCTTCTTCTTTGATCATCTTCATATTTTATATATTAAAATACCAATCATTGTTGATTACTCTTCAAAGACCTTATGTTAACGTGAATATTATAGGCTTTAGACCTTACCGACAATTATAATCTAATTTACAACTCTGTAACGAGCGAGCCATTGTTTAACTCTAATATTTTCCGCCTTTTTTAACATTTCTTACAACCTTTATATTAAGTTTCTTAATATTATATAGGCTTATATATAATTGAAAGGGTGGTTGAAACATTGTATTTACATCTATATATCTTCGAACCTTTAGCAAAACCGTTTCGCGACTTCGTTAAAGTTAGTGTATACTTTCATGATAACTATTAAAAGTATTATAAAATGTGACTCGCAATAACTTACTCAATATTCTATACGTTTTTATTATTTTTAATACTACGTTATAAGAACTTTAAATTTATCGGTATATAAATGGATCATTTGTTCATATTGTATATTTCTTTGTTTTTCCGTAACTAAAAAAGGAACCTTTCTATAGCTGGTTCAAAAGTAAATTCCTTAACCTACCTAATAGATTACCGTATGATCTATTTTAGTAGCGCATCAATCACCTTTCGAAACAGTATTTTCAATGTTATGTAAAAGAGACAATTGAACAAAGTTGCTATTATTAAGCTGGATAACGTTAAAGAAGCCGAAAAATGTAAATTTTAGCTTATATGCGGCATTGAGTTTAAATGAGTAGTATAACTGAAGTTGGTGTTCAAAGTTGCAGTTGATATGTAATACCAAACCAACTCTCTGGATAACGTGAGAAAGCGTTAAACAATCGTATTACTGGGTAAATATATAATTTAAAACGCGGTTTATAATTGATATCTTGTAATATGCGTATTATGAAGCTTTTCATTTTTTACTCATTGTTTTTTTTTTTTTTTTTTTTTTTTTTTTTTTTTTTGCAAATGGTAACGAATATAGCTCATAAATCAAAACGGCTTTTATTTTTGGTAACGAGAAACTGGTTCGAAAAGAATTTACCCATCGTGGTAGTATTATTTATTAGAATTCGAACAACCGTAAATTGATGATACGAAACTTTTTTGCCTTAACAGTTTACGGTAGAGTTAGAGACTTCGATTTTAAAATTACTATGGCGATACTAGTCTGGTAATATTTTTAAACCATGGTTTAAAACCCCCCTCTCCAATATGTTTTACTCATTTTTTAACTTTACAAGTCCTTTATTAAGCTTGAACTCACTAATATAAAGTGTTTTGTCATTAATATTATAATCTTACGCAAGTTTTACGAGCGCCGTAAAATGAAGGAAATAAGGTGGATTAATAGAAAGTCGAACCCAATAAACGTAATAACCACAGGCTTGCTAAATAAAGCGTTGAAAGCGCTCTTACTAACGAGAATACTTTTATTCAGATTTATGAGGATGGTTGTATGACTTCGCCACAGCTAGATATTTTATACGTTACGTTTTTCGCCTTTCGTTCATTTTATACGTTAATACCATTACTTATAGTTTGTTGTGGTCCGGATTCGCTACTTAAACTGCTTTTAGCATTTTCAATATTTTTTTCCCAATTTAAATTGACTACTTACATTACTTTTGATATATTATTACTTTGTGTTTCTTTTTCTTCAACCCTATTTAAATTCCTTTTATTTTTTCCCTTTAACGTTAATCGCTTGCATTATGATTTCTTTTGAAAAACAATTATATTACTGTTCAACCAAATGTATTATGGCCAGGTACGCCGGCTCAGACCTCAAAATTGGCAGTCAATCGCTACTGATGGGGCAGGGAAATGATGGCGCCGTATTCTTATTATCTTTTCCCTCTCTGCTTTCCCTCACGTTACATACGATACCGTCATCGACGCTATAGATACGATTTCCAGCGTTACTAGAGGTGTAATACTGTACTTCAGACCTTATACTTTTGGACAAAGAGGTAGAGACGTTATGACCATTTTTATACCGACGCCCGATAACGTCGTCTAATCCGCCTACGTAATATATACGTAAGCCCAGATTCTAGGCTGAGATAACGGTTACCATTTCTTTTGTCCGTTGGTTAAGGTTTATTACTAATTAAAATCAGATTATTTAGGTTGTTTTCGAAAGAAATTCTATTTAAAAGCGACTAGAACAGTATATTTATATAAGCGAAAAAAAATTCGTATTCGCGGTAGCCATCATAGGTTTGAAGTAAATTTATCGTAATAATGGTATATAAGTTTGAAAGCCTCGATTAAAGGCCATAAAACCAATTAAAAATAGTCATATACGCTAGTTATCCTCTTATAACGATAGTAACAAGCCGATGGACCCCCGGTTTAGTATCAGTCGCTACTAATTTTACCCGCAGCCGCTGACGTAATATACGGAAGGTAAAATGTATTTATTAACTACTTGAGGTTACGGATTAGATTACGTCGATTTAACGATTTACGTGTTAAAAAAAACCTAACGACGTACTCTGACGAGTCATAGTTCAAGGCGGCATACCAAGTCGGCTTCCGCGACCTTACTTATAGAGATATTAGTAAGACATAATATACGGAAAGAATTAATGATATATATCGCGTTACAGATTCGCTAAGTTAATTTTACAGCAGAAAAGAGGAGGGGAGGGGGGGTCTTACAAGTAATAAAGTGTTCAAGTATGGGGAAAGAGTAAGGTTTATAACATTAGGAGGCTCTTTTTCCTCTCATTAGGGGGTGATAGTAAGAGGGGAATGCGAGGAAAGGGGAAAAACGGTGGCGGCGTTATTAGTGGCAATGAAGCGGAAGGCGGTAAAAAAGAAGCTTGTAATTAATAATATATTGCTTAAACAAGTAGAGATGGGGGGGGTAGCGTAGGCGGCGCGGCGGGCGTCAGCGGTTATAACTTCATTGTATTTACATAAACGCGCTAAACGGCGCAATATACTACTGGTTTTACGCTGTATCTATTAATGAAAAAGGTTAGTAAATAAAATTAATTAAGTAACCTACTTATACAAGCGGTTCAAAATAGTGAATTGAGATAGTAGATTAATTTTAAATACGTTAACTTACTAGTTGAGACTTACGTTAGCAAAAGAGGCGTGTTGTTGAATGGGAAAAAAACTTTACCTAAACCGATAGCAATATATCTTTTTATACTCACTCTAAAATACGTAACACTAACAATTACTCCTTTGTAATTATACCTCTACCACACCTTCATAATCACACCCCTATAATAATCGATAGCAAACCGCCACCAATTTCCTAAATTAATTAAAGTTTTCTACAATTACTACCATGGTCAAAACTGCTAATCTAAGCCCTTCATAATTTGTACGGTAACCTAATTATCTTTACTAAACCATAAATGCAAATGTAATAATCACACTAAGTACCCGTGAGTAAATAGAAGGTGTCAGAGGGTTTATGTTAGCAGTAAGGTAGTAGAGGTAACAAAGGTGTACTATCAAGAAGATGTGTGTTCATGCTGTAGAATGATCACTAGCCGTTAGGCTATTCAGGTGTGTAGACTGAATACTTAGATTGACAACTGAAGAGCTATGAAGGAAATAATATCAATGTGGTGATGGCCGTATCCTTATATCTTATGGCCTTCATACCATCTTCAGTACTGGACCGCTGAAGTCAATATCGCTTCCTTCGGTCCCAATGTTGTTGACTGGACCGCGGGCGGTCCTGTCGGTCCAAACCCTAGCCCTGGTTGCTTACATAAGAAAGATCCCTGGCTTGATGTGTTGGACATTAGGCTTCTGATGGTGTAGCGAACCGCTGGCCTGTTCTATGACCTGCAGTTGATCTTTGGGTTATAACAACAAATTACACTACACCTAAATTGATATTAATCAATCAAGGATTAAAACTATACTACAACCTATTCTGTTATTACTAATTTATAGATATGAACCGCGATAGGAAAAGGAAAAGTTGCTTATATAAATATTACCATATATCTTTATAGTTAGTAACTGGATACACTTTAAATTAGACATTTACAAAAGTATACGATTACATAGCACTTTACAATGTGTATTCCTGTAAATTGAATAATATCATGCCATTGCCTTGAAGTGACATTAGCAAAGTACATGGTAAAGTGCCATTGCCAAGAAGGGAAATTAGTAAAGTGTATGGTAAAGTGCCACTGCCCGGGTAAGAGGTTATAAGCTCTCACCTATAGCATGCACTCTCCGAATGCCTCTTCTCCTTTCTATCTATCTTAATACTTCAATTAAAACACAATCTTTGTGAGAACTCTTCTAATGTTACAATTTGAACAAATGGATACCTTACTGACCAAAAAAAAACAATAAAATTATTATCAAAAACAATGTACAAAACGAAGAAAAAAACTAAAAAACCGAATATTTACATTTTTTTTTAACAACCCAATGTAATTACTATACACATACATCAACTCATCTACTTCATTTTACGCATATATAAATCACGACTTTTTAACTGGAACCATATTTTCAATAGAACCCGTTAACATTAAACATATTTACTACATACTTTTTTATAATATAACAGATAATAATACTTTATATGTTGATATCATATATCTCTATAGTTAGTAAGCAGTAATACTGCAAGTGGCACTCTTAAAGAGTGTACGGTAACTTGCCACGCTGAAAGAAGCATTTTTGCAGAGTGCATGATAGAGTACCACTGTCCAAAAGGGGTATTAGCAAAATGTATAGTAGAATACCATTGCCCAGAAAGGAGATTGACCAAATGCATAGTAAAATGCCACTACCCGACTGAAAGCTTATAAGCTGTTACCCAAGGCGTATACCTTAACAACACTAATTAGTTGCCGACTTGGTCGACGATAAATAGCTTAAGAAAAAATAGACGAACCTTAGTTAAATATTCACAGCGGGATGTTATAACTATCTTAACTTTCCATACTTTTATACTATATCTTACGAAAAACATATGCAATTATGGAAATATTATAAAATAAAGTAACTTTAAAAAGTATAACTTTAAAACAACATATTCAACTTAATTTGTACCCTATTAACTAAAAGTTCTATTATGTTACTATTAACTACGATAACGCTTTGAACGTATTTTAGTATTTTTTTAAAAGCATCATATCACGTATCAGGCTACGTAAATCCAAACAACTAAATTTCGAACCCCTTTGTTAAAACCTATACAATTTCAAAGCAATATCCTAATCGCTGATAAACTTCGAAAACGGTTAAAACCCAGATTTTAATGCGCCCCATCAATGACCACACATCTAAAAAAACCACCTAAACCGCTTACTAAATACATATCACGCGCCTAAAATACATTTCAAAACGATCCAACACGTTTTTCGAACGCTAAATACAGCATTCGAAACACTTACCATTTCTAGCTTACATATTAACCTAACTTTCATACACACACCTCCTTATATTTTTCTCTCCGTTTACCCTCGAACATTTACCTTTCTTAGTTCTCTCTAAATATTACAGTTTATTGAAACTACTATTTGCAACGTTTAAGTTTACTAGTTATTAGTTAATATAGAGTTTGTAAAATGTTAACAGGCTAAATGGGAACGCCTAAATAATGTGAAGTTACGTCTCAATTGCATTTTATTTAAACTAACAAACTCTAAAAGCTTTTTATGGACCGTTATATTACATCATATTTGCATTTTATCTATATACTATGCGCTTTTATTTACCGTTCTATGTTAACCCCATTTAAATACACAATTATAGGTGTTTAATCAACCTTATTACTTTTTTGTTCCTCATATTAGCCCTTATATCAAATAACTATATTCATATAGAACAACTTGCAACGAACTTGGCTAAAACTGACAAATACATAAACTCTTGATCCAATATATAACTCTCCGAAAGAATATTTTACTGCTAATTAATCTAAATATGTACAATAATGACATTAAAGTTTTAACGGAAAACTTGAACTCTTAAGCGGCTAATACATACGTTACAAACGTAATTTTTTTCTATCAAGAGAACAGTATCTAAGAACTTGCCATATTCGATGATTTCCGGACAAAGTCTCCAAATAAACGTTAGAAATGTGGTATATAGTACAAAACTCGATTTACAAAGTATTATGGTCACAATTACAAAGAAGAGGAATTAATACCCCAAGAGAAGAAAATAGACCACATTGCAAAATCCCCATTTTCCATAGTTGAACTCGACTAAATATTAGATTGAAAATATAAAAAAAAGTGTTAAAAGTGGATTTTGTAAAGAGATACTAATTAGCGAAACGCAAAAATAAATTATTGAAAAAATGCCGAAGATACCTTCAAATACTCTACGTACTTCAAGTTCGAAACACTCCGAAAGACTAACCGCATCTTTTGAAAAGTAAACGACAATTGAGGAATCAAAGAAAAAGGTAGAAGAAACATAAAAGTCATTTACTATATGGGTTGAATACGGATCTTTTTTAACAAGTACTTTTTAAAACAGTGACCAACAAAATCACTTCCCGGATATAATTGAAGCCGTGTTCAGCCGCAAGGAAAGGGGCCTAGACAAATAAACCTATACTATCGAATATAACATAAGCGGTGCTAAATGCCAATAAATATTGTACAGATTAATAGCTACTAATCACAACTCTTACCACAAACTCACATCACATCCATTAATAATAGAACAGACTTTAATATGCTTATATAATTTCACCAAGTTATAGGATAAGATGAAAAATTATAACGATAAACCATACGACATCATAAATAATAAAATATATAGAGAGTGAAATACTTCTAAGAAAGCATATATTAAAACTTTATAATTCAATGTAATTTTTACTGGTATATTTATGTTGGAAATGAAAAGATGGTATATATACCTCCTGAACTAAGTAAATTCATATGCGAAATACCTTAACTGATTACAAAGATATTTCGACACAAAAATAAATTTCGAACTTTATAACAGGGATTAGATAGGAACTATTTAGAAATCCGTGAGGAATTAACGAAGAAAAACTAACAAAATTCCTTAGGACGTATTTACAGTCTTACTGGCTAAGCTCTGGAAATGCTTAGTACCCCGAAAAATAGAGTATAAGTGAGAAAAACTATTTATACAATCAATTACAAAAGCGTGCTATGAAAACCTAAACTTTAACCTTTCATTATTCAAACCCAAAATAGTCTTCAAAGGGTTATATAAGAGCTTAAGAATATTAATTTAAAACTTGATTCACTGATAAGCGAGCCTTAAATCAACATTTGAAGCTTAGAAAGTCAATTACGAGAGCTAAATCACCAAAGTCAACTTTACCAAAATGAATTATTACGTTTTGAACTAACCGTTGAAAGTATACCCGAAATATAACCATAATGAACATCCTAAATACAATTATAAAAGCAAAGAAAAATTGAAAAAACTACAAAAACGGAAAACGAAGTAGTGTATAATGAGGGCGCCCTTATAACCATACAGGCGACTTATTATACACAACTATATATTTCCGTAAAAGTAAACGAAGTTTTACGATTGTACAATAATGTTATATCAAGTTATTATAAAGTCGGTTATAAGTCGACAAATTATTCGATTTAAGCAAATATTTGGGTTAAACGACAATTTTAAGCCGATTACCTACCGTAATATCAAGCGGAAACCAATTTTGCAACTTATATAACTAATAGCGAACGGGTAAAAAAGAATTTTAACGTTTATCCTTGCAAGTATACATTTGAAGAAAATAATGCTGAGGAAAACGAAATATACGTAATAATGCAGAATGCGGAAACAGACTAGCGAGTATTTTTAAGCCTACGACATTCCTTATTCCTATATAATGCAGGTATAAATAGTGAAAAAAACGTGCTAAAAGCCTATATAACGGGGTAATAAAGACTTTCTAATAGGTAAGATAACTTATTTCAATGTATTATGCCAAATACAAGCGTAATGAAAATCTTAACTGTTGGAAAACAATAATTCGACGTTAAACTGACGAAATTCTCCAAGTTTTAACTCGACCGGATAGGAAAATACCGAGAAAATCTATTCAGTAAAGGCAAAGCGTTATTAAATAGCATAATCATTAAAACCATGCGATTTGTACCAGTCATATTTTATGTTATAACTTTAAAACACTATTTCTGTTATTATGACCTATTACAAATTAATTCGGAATGACGATTCGAAATAAACCCAACTAATTCTTCATCGTCTCGAAAAATATATCCATAAAGCTTCGGTTTTAATTTAAATACATTCAATTTTTCTTCCAAGCACGTACAATTAAAGCCGTTTTCCTAGTATAGATTAAACTAAAAATTTCATACTGTTGATTTTAATACCTGGTTAAGAAGCGCCTTTTTCGGCGGAATTACGCAATAATATACATAAATATATTGTAAAAAGCACCAAAAGTTATCGAAATGTTTTGCTACAAATACTAGTTATACTCGTAATCTTGACGACCGTTGAAAATCCACTTTTAAAACAATGTAAACTTTAATTACGTGATGATTATAAATATAATATACCTTAAAAATTAGCTGATATTTCTTGCCGTCGACGTAACAATATTATTTGAAGCTGATAAATTCACGGAGAGCGCCTTCATTACAGATTCTTTGAATAGTTTGTTGAATTTCTACAAAAACATTTATTGGAAGCTTTCGGATTAGATTAAGTTCTATGAATGTATTGCTGTAGATTCGATGAAATAGCGTATTAAAGCTAGAATTACCGTCGGTAAACGCAAATAAATACCGGTTAAGGCATTATAAGGTATCAAAAAATTCGAATAGTATTACAAACCTCTTAATAAAGAATACACAGTGCTATAGAAAAAGCAGAAGGGTATCATTACAAAAGAGGTTATTCTGTAAATAGCAGTAAACGCTGTAAATAATAGTTTTATCCCGAGTAGCCTGATATTAACAATTGTTATTTTTGGTGCTCACTTTATAGTCCATTTAGATTTGACATTACTATCATTTACATTACAGAGGACAAATACTGTAATAAAATATATAGTATAATTACGTTCTTTAGGCGCTAAAAAATGTTTCAAAATCATTAGCTAGTATAAACAGCAGGTAACACTAATGTTTTAAACCGAATATTACAATTTAAACTCTTAATTCGGAGAAAGAAATACAAATAAATTAGCTTATAAAGGATTAACTAGTTTAAAAGTCGCTATAAACTTGTAAACTTAATTAATGGTACGAGTTTATTTCGCTAAACGATAGTACGGAAGTATAAAAGGGAAAAGGTGGATAATAACATCCTAAAAACATAATCCGATAAACCACCCGAAGTAGACTACTCTTTCATTCATAAATCCGGACCGTTTTTAATTCCTATATACACATCAAATACACTTTTAAAACCATTATTACTTTAAAAACTAGTTAATTTCAATAAATATAATCATTACTAAGACGTTGAGTGCGTTTGTTTGGTTTAAAGAATAGAAACCATTTTCAAGCCTTTATTGTAAACTTCTTCATCATTTGAAACGAAACAGAAAACCGTTACTTGAATTACAAAACTCAGTAATAATCGTATTATTATAGCGTCAAATAGCTTTTTCAAATACTTAATATGCAAGGAAATCTCCACTTAAGTCGAATAAAGTGTTTTTTATATTAAAAGGTTTTATTTGAAAATTTACAACGTTTACAAAGGTTTTCTTACACGATTGATATAAGAGGTAAAACGTAAAACTGAAAATCCATATAAAAAGGACCTATTTATAGTTAAAGAATACGATTACTTTAGTAAAGAGAATATTATAAGCTAATCGCCTACTTGGTAACAAGTAGTGTACCATTTGATTTTATTGATGACTGTATTTTTACGTGAATATTTTAACCTTATTATGAAACTCCGAAATATTATATATGTAAATATACAATTATAAAAACGTTTCAAACAATATATTTGCAGAAAAATACCTGTAAAACTTCGAAATTATTATCTATCTGAAATGATCCTGGGTATTTTAAAACTACTTTATGAACTAGTTAGGGTTGAGTTACACTAGAATAATACAAACTAAAGGAATTATAACGAGAAGCTTGGAAAAGTCAGCATGATCTTCAATCTAAACCTATTAAGCTTAACACTACGATTTTTAAAAAAATACATTTATTGAAATACGAACGAATGATACACTAATATCATATAATACGCCATTTTCTTCTATAAAAGAGAAAAAGCTTTAAAAGATTGACTTAAAAGTGAAACCCAAAGTATAGTACACGGAGGACCTTGTAATTGATTTTAACAGTATAATAATGAAGTTTCCAAACAATATTTTAGACCTTGTATTACAAGGGTAACTAGACTAAGTTGATTTTATTAACTTAACCAGTACAAAATGAACTCAAGAGTCCAAATGTTAACCTATACATAAAACTTGGGTTATATTAGTTATAGAATCAAAATCCGCGTTTATTCGTTTTATTATCATATATTATTTAACTACCTTATTGAATAATATATGTTAAATGTTTTATCAAGGCTTTATATATGAAATATGTCATTAGAAGCGAGGCTTACTTGTTATACCGCTCGATAAGCGTATTAAAAAGCCTTTTTTTTACCGACAAATATTTCGCAAATAATACGGATTATAATATGAAAATGGGGTATAGATTAGTTTTTGGTAACTTAATATCGATTCTTAACGAATTTATCCTTCATTGAAACGTTATTTATTGTTGTCTAAAAAAGCATTAACGGGTTACTCGAATCATTTTAGCTTTGGAAGTTTTTAGTATGATTAGAAAAATAAACTCTGGGATTACTATCGTAATAACATTCCAGATGATTTTTTGAACCTTTGTTTAAAACCCCTCCTTTAAGTAATTCATATTAACTCTTGGACCCTTTACAGATTATTCACTAAACTCGGTACCAAGAATGAAAAGCGCCTTATAATATATGTTATAGCTTTACTCGAATCGTATGAGTACTACTAAATTAAGGAGATAAGGTCGATAATCAGAAAAGTTAATCCGATGAATACAATAATAAAAGGCACCCCGAATATGTCATTAGAGGCGTTTATATTTACAAGCACTCCTTTCGTTATTGTTACTGAAACGGTTTTTTGATTTTCTCTATTTAGATATTTTTACATGACATCTACCCGTGCTTTTTGACATCACCCATTTGAATTGATTTCAATCTTATTTTTTTTAAATTTACTATTCGTATTGCTTTGAATATATCTTCATCTTTTTTTCTTACCATTTGTAATTTAACTCGATTTATTGTTACTTTTTACTTTTGATATTTATTGCTTACATTACTATTTTTTGAAAATACTTTCTTTATTACAAAGAAAATTATAGCACAGATGAAAAAGATAGAAAAAAGTAAAAACAGGAAGTTAGATGGAGCCAAATAAGGGGAGAGAGGGGCTGCTTCTTTGTTGTCGTTGTCCTCCTCCTCATCATGTTCACTGCTGTTACTATTGGCACTAACACTAATATTATTATCGACGCTGCTATCGATATTGCTGCCGGGAAGAGAGCCTCACGCCTTAATCTATATACCCTCAGGTAAGGGGCGTAAGAGATTGATACTCTTTTCGTAACAACGCGTAATAAGGTTCTCAAAGTTGACTACGTAATATATACGTAGGCCTACTTTTCAACAATAATAGCGGTTGCCGTTTCCTTTGGCAGTCGGTTAACACTTACTACTAATTAATATTGACTTATTTTGAGAATTACGAAAGTAGTTGTTTGAATGAATACCATGAATAAGAAATGAGAATAATAAGTGATAATAAGGTACAGGTAGAGTTTCAAAGGAAAAAATTAGATAATGATTGGAGGCGTTTCGGATTAAGAATGATATAAGTAATTAATTTATAGTGGAAACGGCGAGCGCGTAATAAAGTTTCAGCTTACGGCTTTAGAACCACTTAAATAAGAGTGTATCCATTATTAGTACGCTCATAACGGTAGCAGTAAGGCGACCGACCGCCGCTTTAACGGTATTCGCTAACAGATTTATACGCAGTCACAGACGTTACATACAGAACGTAAAGTGTATCTATTAGCGGCCTGAGGACGAGAACTCGAGTACGTCTTTTTAACGTTTTACGCACCAAAAAAGCTTTATGCCATACCCTCACGAGCAGTAACTCAACGCGGCGGGCGCCTTCGACCGCCTTAACCTCGTTTACAATGATATTGAAACAGTACAAGTTAAAAAGTAAATTAATAATAAAAAACGCGTTATAGCTCAGTGATATTACGTTTACGGTAATAAGGGGTTGTCATAAATAATTGAGTCTTTTCTTATAGCGAAAAAGTAAGGTTAATAACTTCAGGAGCCCTTCTCTTCTCTTCTTTAGGAATATGCAAAAAGGGGGAGGGAAAAAGAGGAAAACGAAAAGGGTGTGTTGCGCTTTAGTCGGTAGCAGCGACAGAAAATAGGAAAGAAAAAGGGGTAAATATTTGGTCGCAGAGGTGGCGACGAAGGGGTTGAAGATAAAAACTAGTATCGATGATATGTCATCCGAACTGGCAGGGCTAGTGATAGTATTAGCGGCGGTGCGGTGAGCGGCGGCGGTGGCGACCTCTTTCCGTTTACGCTGAAGAACCAAACGGTTCCTTACAATTCTGTTTTAATGGCTTATCTGTTTCAAAAGCAATGAACATATGGTATTAGTTGAGTGACCTACTTATAAAGGCGATTCGAATGATTAATTTGAAAAGTATTTTAAGCGTATATGTGACGATGAGTAAATTAGGAAATTACCTTATAAATAAAGGCGTGTTATTGAAAGGAAAAGGAAAGGTTTACCTAGATAGATAGCGATATATCGTTTTATACTAACTCTAAAATACGTGACACAAAAAATCATACCTTTATAAATACACCCTTATAAAAGTAACAACCATCCCAACTAATACCGTTATTCATTACCTAAACTGATTGTGGATTACTGTTGGTAGGCCTTTATCGTTGCAACGTAGTCGATTCGAATCACTGTAGTCGAAGTAACTGGTGTTGCATTAATATTGTTGATTGAAATGTGTTCGTTCTAAATTTGGCAGATCACTAGCCGATCTGCACACTAATTTGTATAGCCAAACGCTTTGGTTTATGCCCAACTGTGAATCGGGTACCTACTATACTGCACTTGTATTGAAGTCTACTCAAATTTTACAAACTACAGTCAATTTGTAGTACATACAATCAACTTTACTATCAATAAAGTTGAGTTAATTGTACTACATTTGACTGTTATTCCAACACTGGCGTCATTTTGTTTTATACCTACATGCTATCATGGCTTTCTATCAAATGGTAGCAACCTTAGAAATCCCTTCTTAATCCATAATCCAAACCCCTATTAATTCCTATTAATTTGTACTAAAATCTACTTTAATTACAGCATTCGTAGTTTTTTTGATCCAGCCCTCCGAGATCTTCGTTCCTCAATCCCTGTACACAGATCTTTGACTATTAATTTGTACAAATTAGGTACGTTACCAATTACGTACCTTTTGTTAGTAGGTTAAACTACTGATATTAGGATCTTTGCTACCGTTGTCAACGTTACTACCCTGGTAGTTTTTAAGTTTATTAAGGAAACTCTCTTCCTCCAGGTTACGTACCGGGCGATTCACATAGCTCTCGACTCGTATAGTTAGCGTATTACTGTTTACAAACCTTTTCAGAGCATGATCAGGCGTAACCTTGGTTATAACATTAACAGAGTTATCTTTACTGTTCATTTATCTCAAGTTATCGATTTTCTGGGTTTCATATACCTTTCTTAAAGCTATTACATCAATTATTAGATGTTTGTTATTAGTTGTACATAGATTTAATATGCATTCGTAAAGTCTCTGGAAGTCCGTCTACATTACCATAGGTTTCTATGGTAATCACAGCTTTTTGGTGATAATCTTCAATATAACGTTAGTTACCATATCGATATTAAAGCTTACTATTATACAGTAGAATTTTAAAGCTAATTCGGTCCAGGTTATATGCTTATAGTTAATGGGTATTTAGTATTCAAGGATTCCAGTAATTTTAAATTTCCCTGAAATCTTTTTTTGTTAACAAACATTATAAGAATACTAATTTACGATATAAGCTTAGTATTATTAGCAAATAATATATGCATAAAGATTATCAACTTCACCTTTGTCAAATTTCTAAAAACTGAATTAATTCCTTTTTCCATATAATCCAATTGTTTCCAAAAAGAAATTTTACCTATTAAAATTCCTCTTTTATTAATTTTGTACCTAAGCCGTAATTCAAAGGCTATAAAATATCTTCGGTTAGTATAACATGGTGATATAAGACGTATAAGACCCTTATTTCATTTATCTCCATAATTACGCCTTATCGGCTTTATCGATAACCGTTAGGCTTATAGCTTACCTTTTGTAACGTAAGCTAATATAAAGAACGTTTTTAATCTTAACATTATAGATACGGATTAACGACTTATTGAAATTGAATTATATACTTTTAGTCAACGTTTAAATTAGTTTACACTTTAAACAACCTAAATTTTCGATAGTATGCTATTCCACCATTATAAACATAACATCTCCAAGAAAGAGGGTATCATTAATTTGTATAACTTCGATATTCAAGTCGTTAGCTTTCGTAATTCATAAATACAGGTTAAACGTTAAAGTGTTGATACTTAGCTTCTTTTTCAAAAAAAAAAAAAAATACGTTTAGTACGTCAGGAACCAGGAAAAGCTTACCTTATTCAATTCGTATAAGGACTTGATATAATGTAATACCGTGTTAGCTGGAAACTTATCCCTTAGTTTTTCCGATAATTACTACAGTATAATCCTAACTCGGTGATAAATTGCATATATAACTTCGTAATTTCCCGGCTATCCAGTATCAAATTACTTTTGATGCTAATAGTCAAATTAATAGTAGTTACGACGATTAAAAGTTTGTAAATTTTCTGAAATATAAGAGATTAAATACCAATTTGATCCTGACTCTTATGAATGTATCCTTAAACCATTATTCGTAAGTTTACGTACAGTAGGTTCATGATTTTACTTGAAACTTCATAAAGTATCCTCGATTTAAAGAAATTAATATATTAACCTTTAAATTACGTCAATAGCATCAATTATAAAACCCCTCTTAAAAACGGCCATTAATCTTCACTTGGTTGCCTTCCTTCAATTGCTTATTCAGCATATCAATAATACTTTTGACCCGTAATTTAATATCCTCGATTTAAAGAAAGTAATATATTAACCTTTGAATTACGTCAATAGCATCAATTATAAAACCCCTCTTGAAAACAGCTGTTAATCTTCACTTAGTTGCTTTCCTTCAATTGTTTATTCAGTATATTAATAATACCGTTGACACGTAATTTAAAAGTTAGTTCTCTGTTATATTTCTTCTTTCAAGATACTAACGCTGTAATATATACCCTATCATACTTTTAATCCTTATTGTCATCCTCCTATTTAGTGCTTATCCTACTTTTAGGTGGTTTTTCATGCTATCGACGTTTTATTCGCGTATTCACAATGAACTCGAAGGGATTATATTAACTAATCCATTTGATTCAAAGTGATATATATTAAGTTTTTCATTCAATTTAAGGGTTCGTTTATACGGTTTAACATGTATAACTTGCAAAGATAAAGGGTTGTGAGCAATTTTAACTACGACGTTTAAGTTTATAATATTTAAAATCTTATATGACCTATTCCATTTGCTTAGCTTACACCACGTAAAAACTTCACTTTTAATGGGGAGGGATAACAGGTTTATTATTGATAATCCGTTCCTAGTATTAAGCATTTAGTTATTCTAGAGATGTTAAGACTCTTTCCTTAATTTCTTCAAGGATTTTCTATATATTCCAACGTGGTTTTCTATATTTAACAAAGGTAGAGATTTCATTATTATTTGTGGATAAGTGCTAAATATTAATAAAGTTGGTATAAGTTCGTTAGGATTAATAATATCGTTGTAGCCTTTTACCGGTATTTAAAACCTTACTTTTTCGCTTACAAAGCTTTCGATTTCTAATGTAAAAATATTGTTAGCCTATCGTCAAAAGGTATATATTGTTTTGATTTCACTAATACCATAATAAATCTTAACAAAAACCTAATTACACTGAATCCCTATCAACTTAACGTTAACTTAAAACTTCATTGTAGTAAAATTAATTCTAGCATCGTAAACTAATACGTTTGGTAACCCAAGGTACATGCTAATTTACAAAACGCGTAACGCGTTCTATGTTTCCTTCGCCGTAATAAATTTTAGGACTTTAAGGTCGTTAAAAGCTGTATCCTAATACACAACGTATAATACCACCTTGCTATCCAGGTAAAACATATGTATAAAGACTTTAGAATAAAAGATTTAACCATTTTAAAGTAAAATTTGACTCTAATGAGACTTGGAAATATATTTGATAATAATGATATAGCTGTTTAATTGGCTTTAGCGCTAATAAGTTCATATTTTCTTAGCCAATTACTTTTAAAACCCTATAAAGCTTATGAGTCGCGGGAAAGTTAATCCTACGATTTAATTAACCAACTTTTGCCTTCATCATGCTTAATACCATTACTTCTAGCCCTTAAAGGTAAACTTAAATATACCCTCATTTAAAGTTAAGTAAAAATCGCTTACTAGCCCTAACTTATATTCATTCGTTAATTTAAACATTTAAGTTAATGCCCAGGTTTTTCATATCTTTAAGGGGAAAGACGAAAAAGATAGAGTATTTTAGGATATAGAAATCAATAGGGCTAACAGTTTCAACCGTTGTCGATTCTAGTAAAGACAGATGTTTTTCAAAGCTAAAATAGATCTCGACTTTGTTAACATCCGTATATTTAAGTTCTGTCATAATATCAATATTCCTTCAAAACGCGATATATTATGAATAGCCTCTTATTAAATATCATACCACCACCATATCCGTCATAAACCCCTAAAATACCTACGTTGCGTAAGGATTTTGAATAGTAAGAGGTATGTAAGGATAAGATCTATATTATTATGTCGGCGGTAAGGATTTTCACCTATAAAGGGGTATAAAAAGGCGTGGTCAATGAGTTATTACCTTACTTTCGAGTTGGTACTAGTATATTTATACCAATAAATTAAATTAGGCTCATTTTCCTCTTCTTTAACCTTAATACTTTCGCTGTTTTCGACGGTGTTAAGGTAATTATTAGTAGAAATAAAGGGGAACTATTGGAATAATACTACATGCAGTGCAGTAGGTCAACTTTACTTACAGTAAAGTTGATTATACTGCAAGTTAAGTATATTGTTTGTACGGACTTAACGAATCGGGTGTAAGTCGAGTGCAGTACGCTGCACTTCACCCTAGGGCACGGGCCAAGCAATTGGCTATACAAATTACTGTGTAGACCAGCTAGCGATCTGCCAAACCTCGAATACATCCACCACATGACCAATGAAATACTACTGTTACCTCGACCACGATTCGAATCGATAACGTTGCAACGATCGAAGGCTCTCCCAACACTGATTTGTGCTTATGAAGTTAAGCACAGATTAGCTAAGTCGAAGAAGAAGCTATTTTCCGGTTATATTCTATGGCTACGGCAGCTAGGGTAGAGGAAAGATTCTTGCGAAAGGCTTCTATTAATAATGTGTTATTGTCACAACGGCAGAAAGATAGAGAAGACTTTTGGGTTGTGTTAGTCTTACAACGGCAATCTGAAAGTTAGTGATGGTATTGCTATTGAAAAACAACAAGAAATATTTACCAGATCCTTTTTGAAAACGTCAAGATTAACTATCAGAAGTCTTAAAGTTCGGCAAGTTGGCAAACGGTTAAGTTAGTACTACTGCAGGTTTTATTACTGCAAAAAAAACTGAGTCCTATAGCCAAACAACCATAACAAATAATCTTTGACTTTACCCTTTATACTAAACCTTTACCACTACTTCACTCCTTTCAATTCCCCTAAGCTAATTCAATCGTAAAGTTCGCTGCTTTAAGTGAAAACACCAAGAATCACCAAGTCGCGTTAAGAAAGCTATACCGCGTAACCCAACACCAAGTCACCAAGTTTTCATGCGACTTTACGCTAAAACAACAACTCTATTGGTAGGGCTTTAGGTCGTTGCATCGTTGTCGATTCAATTGATCGAAGTTACAGTAGTATTGCATCGGTCAAGTAGTAGATCTATTTTTTTAGGTTTGGCAGATCGCTAGCTAGTTTGAACAGTGATTTGTATGGCTAATTGCTTGGCCCATGCCTTTGTTATAACCCAAGCACGTTGGCGGGTCAGGAAACAGGCCAGCATGCAGCTGAGCTACCGAGAGCCTGAAATCCAACACATCAAGCGGGGAACATCTCTCGGTGAGCCTTAGTGAGTACCGGTGAGCCTCAGTGAGTACCGGTGAGCCTCAGTGAGTACCGGTGAGCCTCAGTGAGCACCGGTGAGCCTCAGCACTGAAGATGGTATGAAGGCCGTAGGATATAAGGACACGGCCATCACCACATAGATAGTATTTCCTTCATAGCTCTTCAGTTATCAATCTAAGTATTCAGTCTCAGTATATTCTGAATAGCCTCACGGCTTTTGATCATTACTTGCACGGTTGCGATATTGTTCACTCAGCACCTCTGCTCCCTTCTTGATAACATAAACCCTCTGACACCATCTATACACTCACGGGTATTTAGTGTGATTATTACAGCCTTAGTGTGAAGTGTAGTGTACTGCACTCGACTTACACTCAATACGGTAAGTTTACACAAACAATACACTTGACTTGCAGTATAGTCAACTTTACTGTAAGTAAAGTTGACCTATTGCACTATATGTAGTACTATTTTAACACTGGCGGCTTTTGAGTTTGTGAACATATGTTAGTGAAGCTCACCAGTCTTTTCCGGTTACAACTAAATTGCCTCGTCAACTAGCTAGACCCCTATTATATCCAATTGATTTTCATATTGAATTACACACAATTTCATGTAAATTGTTCCTATTTGACCTTAATTGCTCCGTTGCTCCGAGGTTCGAGTCTATCAACTCCCACATTTTTTTTTCGCCATAGGCTTTTACAGACCTTTACTTTAACTGTATTAATTATGTTGGTCTATATCGTTTTTTTTTGGCGTTCTTTCAATTTTCTATTACATTTGTAACTGTCGTTACGTAATTCAGGATTTTCAGGCGGCCTATTAATGTAGATCTCGATACATATGGTTAGCCTATTACTGTTAAAAACCTTTTCAAGGCTTTATTTATTATTACCTTCGTTATGGTATTTTCTGAATTATTTTTGATATTAATCTATCTGAACACATTAATTTCCCTTTCTTTGTAGGATTTACAGAGTATTATCACGTCGATTATTAAACGTTTTTCGTTAGAAATTCCGAGCTTTAAAAGGGATTCTTAAAGGCTTCTCGAATTGGTATAAATTACTACCTGGATAGGAAAAATCTTTCATTACCTGGTAATAAGGTTATTGGTTTCCTATAGTATCAATCCAACGTTAAAGTCCGTTATTATACCGTGAACCTCTAAAACTAATACGCTTCATACAATGCTTTTACACTTAACGGAGGTTTTGAAAATTAGGTTTCCAATAATATTAAACCGGTCTTTCAGCTTATCTTCATTGACAAAGGTAATTATGAACTCGATTCATAAATATAAGTCGTTGTTGTTAATAAAGAACCTGTTATTAAATATTATTAACTTAGCCTTCGACAAGTCGATTATAATTATGTTAATCCCAGGGTCCAAGTTTCGCATTTTCCATTCGAACCTTTTTTTTAGCCAGTCAAAGTCTTTTTCTACCGGGTTTTATACTTTTACCGCGATAAAGAGGTAGTAAAAGTCTTTCGGTTGGTATAAAGTAGCAATACAGATGCCTCGAACTCGTCATTTCAGATACTATTAAGCATTAGTTACATTAGTCTTGTTAATTGCAGCTAAAATAGTGCTCTACCATTTTAAGCGAAAGAAAAGCCGGCATCAACACCAAACATACGGATTGACGAATTATTAAAGTCAAGTTGGCTACCTTTCATTAACGTTGTCAACAGTTTGAAATTTAAAAATTACAAGTCTTCAATCGCTTTTTGATTTAATACTATAAAGCTAGTCGTTTTACCCAAAGAGTTATCATTCATTGATATATTTATTATATGGAAATCCTGTATTTACGTTACTAGTAAGCAAGGGTCGTATATCAAGGAGTTTATCGTTAGCTGTAATTGAAAACGCAACAAGTAGGTTGAGAATTGATAAACGCTCGTTTTAACTAATCCTTATAATAGCTTAATACGCTGTATTACCCTTTTTATAGGGTAGTTAACACGTAGTTCTTATAATAGTTTTAGTTGTATGATCTGTTGTGATTCCGTTCTTAATTACATATAAACTTATATTATATTACGATTGTGAAGAATAAACTTACCTCTCGTTTTAACCGGGAAATATTCTATTAAATCGATTACTAAACGTTAACTAATATTTTTAATCGTTGAGTATTACGTAAAAATTCAGTTTTTACTTTTATTTCCGTATCGTTAAACGATTAATCATAACTTTTTATACGGTAGCCTCGTAATCTTATCTTTAACCTCGTAAATAATCCTCGACTAGAAGATTATAAGGTTTATGTTTTAAAAGTTAAAATCGGGTTTAGACATGAATTGTATAACCTTTCGAATTAATAGGCCGTTAATTTCAATCTTATTGCTTTTCTTAACAGGTTTGCTGGAGGTTTTAATAATTCTTTATACTTAGAGCTTTAGTATTAAGTTTTCATTCTCTCTCTTTTTCCTATTTACTTAAGTAGTACTATAAATACAGCCCGGTATGTATTCATACTCTTTAACGTTTTTCTTTTTCGGGGGTCGTCCGTATTGTCGGCGTTTTATCAGCTTGTTGATAATAGGTAAATAGGGTTCGTATTAGTTCGATCGCTTAGTTTAATAGTTTTATCGTTAGTAGCCCTAATATAAAGCTTTAATTAAGTTATTCAAAAGATATAGGACTGTTAGTAATTTTAATAACCACTTTGGAATTCGTAATATTTAATATTTTATAAAAACTCCTTCATTTACCTGGCTTTCGCCATACGAAAACTTTACGTTTTAACGGTTAAGTAATTACATCGATTGTTAATAGGCTATTTCTGGTGTTAAGAGTATTATTAACTTAGCGGTGTGCCAACTCTTTTTGTAGCTCTTTGAACACTTTATCGTAGGTCATAGTATATTTTTAAGTACTTGCTAAAGGCAGGGATTCACTTGTTAGTTGAGGGTATGATTTGAAAACTCCTAGCGTTATCAGTAAGTCATTAGAGCCTATAATGTTGTTTAAGCCTTTTACTTCTATTTTTAAATATTCCTCTGGATTCGTAAAGCTTTTAATTTCTAACGTTAGGATATTATACGTTCGGTGAAGTAGGGCGTATACCCTTTTAACTTTCTTCATACTTTAGTAGGCTCTTATAGATACCTATTTATAATGGATACATATTATCTTAGTATTTTTTAAAAATTCCGCCGCCTTAAAGTTCACACTGGTATCGTAAACAAGGACGTTAGATGGACCCAAGTACGTGTGAGTTAATATCTTGCACGTTTTTTTCTGTTTTCTTTTTCTGAAAAGATTTTGGAAATTTAGCCCTGTAAAAAAAAGTTGTGAAATGAACGACATAGAGGATAGGTTTATTGTTTAAGTAAAATATATCGACGAAGATTTCGTAGTTAAAGTTCTTATCGTTTTTTAACATGAATTTAAACCTACGGGATACTTAGGTACACGTTTAGTAGAGGTAATAAAGTTTTTTTTAATAGCTTCTAAGGTAAAGTATTGTATATCTTTATGCCTTGCGAACTTTGGGACTTCATATCACCTATTAATAGCTAGGTAGTTAAAGCACTGGTGTAATCAACATATTTACGGCTTTGTTGAGTTTAATACTATTGCTTCAAGGCTCTAAAGATAGAACTAGAAGTACTACTTTTTAAAGGATAAAGTAAACGTTTAACCGTTTTTAACAAGTTCGTTTACGTGGAAGTCGATGTTAATGCTGAGGGTTTTTATATCCTTTAAGTGAAATAAGAAAGAAGTAGGTGACTTAAGAATATAAAACGTAATATTTTTTACAACAATTTAAACCACTGTAATCCTTAGTAACGATAGTCATTTTCCTTGTTTAAAACCAACTTTGGCTTTTCTAATATTATAATAGTGAATTTTAGTAGCTATAGTAGTTTCCATCCGTAGTGCTATGTATTACAAATATACTTTTATTAAGTATTTCACTACCACTATTTCTAACATAATACCTTGAAATATTTAGTTGGTATAACGATCGCAAAGGTTAAAGGTGTATAAAGGGTTATGAGTTTGGTTAAAATAAAGGTAAAGGTTTTCAACAACTTCATGATATAGGAAAACGAGATTATTTAGTTACTAAACCGCGTTAAAAGCAATATATTCATGTTACTGAATCTGCTTGTGGATATTATATATGTTGATTGTCTTGTCGATCTCAAAGTCTACGATTTTATTCAAGTAGTTATAATTAAAGTGATAGGGTACCAGATGTAGTATATTACCTTTTTATTATTTGTTTGGCGAGCGTGTATTAATTTAATCAGTAGTTCAATTCGCCATATATCTAATATTCTTTATTACTATTACAACAATAGTATTTGCGGTTAGTAAGTTCGCCTGAATTTTCACCCTGTTGGCGTTTATATATTTGTTGCCTTTAGTTTGTAGCCGGTAGGCTAGACCTTAAGCATTAAAGGAGCCTGTAGCCGTACTTACAATCGACGTAATTAATTACTGTAAATTAGTTTTTATTTAAGTTAGGGAAGTTGCTGGCTTGTGGGTATATATTTAACGAGTTTGGTATACGCGTCATTATAGTGGTAAGCGAGGAACTTAACTGGTTATAGAAGTCTTCGTAGGTAGTATTTAGGCGTTGTAAGAAATATTCGAACTCGTTAACATCCGTAACTACTGTCCATACCTGTTTATAAAGTATAGCTTTGCTAACGTACGCTTTTCCTATTGTTTTCTAATATAGTATTTACTTGTTATTTATTTTGTTCATTATATTTATTGGTGTTTCCTCTTCATTTTTCTTAGCTATTATCGTTTTTTACCTTGTGCTTACTAGATTTTTATGGTATTGAGTAAAATCGATGTTTTATTCGAAGTAGCTCTTTATGTTATCGTAGATTTCACGAAACATAATAATTCAGATAATAAAGGTTAGGTTATAGTCCTTTATTTTCCTTGTAAGGATTCCAGAAATAATGAGTAAAAACTTAAAGGAGAAACCTTTATTTACTTGAAAATGTTAGGAAAGGGTATTATCTTAATATCAAAGAGATCATAAGGCTTTCTGTTTGACTTTTTTACGTCATTTTATATTTTATCTCAGTTTTTAAGGAGTCTGTAATTAATATTAACCATTTTAATAAGTTTTAGAAGTAGATCGAAATCACTATCACAGTCTTAATTGGTATTTTCTGGTAATTTAAGCTTTGAAGCTTTCGAGATACGTTATTAAGGGTTATTATCAGTTGCATAACCCGAGGGGTAAAGTCCTGTAGTAGGACCTAAAATAGGTTTTGGTATGTAGGTAAACCTAAAGGGTGAAGTTTTGAAGGAGCCTATCGATTGAATTATTAGGGGGCGATAGGTACTTAAAGGCTTTGAGAGGCCTGATAATCCTGCTTAATTAAATGGTATAAAGCACCGACGTTGATACCTCCAGCCGTGTTGGCGGACTTTACTTTACGCGTTTTGCCATCGCTAAGGGCGTATTCTATGCTATTACATGTGAGTGTTAGGTTGCCAAATTAGTTAATAGGTTTTTTATCGATAGTAAGTAAAGAGGTTTGACTTAGTTAAAGGTAAAAGAAAGGTTTTCTAAATCGCATATAAGGGCGATACAGTTCCTTAATACCCTTTTTTTAGGGTGTAGGTTTTGAAAGGTTTTTTTAAGTTGAGTTTAATTGAAAAGGGTTTTTGTTAACTTAATAGGGCTCTTTTCTGATATATAGATCCCTTGACGTTTAAGTCTAGCCCTTAATTCGAATTCAATAACTTTTCAATTTTTATATATATATTATTAGTCTAATCGCCGAAGAGGTTACAAAATTTTCGAAAGTCGCGGTTGCTGCGGTTAAGTTTTTCGCCGCCGATCAACCTAGCGATATAGTGGCTGACATAGTATATTATGTGCTTTTCCGTTAAGTTTTTATCATCATTTTATCTCTATAAGTTTTTATCTTAATACTTTGTAAAAATCGATCCTAAGTTGTTAATTCCATTTTAAATTTTTAGGGTCCATGCCATTCTATGGTTTAGGATTGTATGAGGTGTATAGGGTGTGTAGGGTGAAGAACTTTCTAATCTTGAGAGTAGAAACTTGGTGTTTTAGTGTGAAGTCGCGTGTGAACTTGATAACTTGACGTTAAGTCGCATAGTGTTGCTTTTTTTGGCGCAACTTGTGGATCTTTGGTGTTTTTGCTTAGAGTAGTGAACTGGATAATTGAATTAGCGTAATGAAAGTGAAAAAGGTAAATAAGAGGTAAAGTTTAGATGTAAAGAATAAGGTCGAAGGTTGTTTATTATAATTATTTGGCTGTAGAACTTAGTTGTTTTTGCAGTAACAGTACCTGTAGTAGTATTAACTTAGCTGTTTACTAACTTGCCGGACTTCAAAACTTCTGACACTTTATCTTAACGTTTTAAAGAAAGATTTGGTAATCATTTCTTAGTGTTTCTAATATCGATACCGTCGCTACCTCTGGTCTACTATAGAGACTATCGCAACTTAACAGTCTTGTTTACGTACTGCTATAAATACTGACATAGTAGTAAAAGATTTTCGCAAGAATCTTGCCTCTATTTTAGGCGTTGTTTGACGTAAAGTGTAACAAAGGAAAAATAGCATCTTCTTCTACTTAGCTAATTTTTACTTAACTCAATAAGCACTGATTAGTATTAGTAGAGCCTTAGATTTTTACAACGTTGTCAATTAGATTGATCGAAGTAACATTAGTATTATATTAGTCAAGTGATGGATGTATTATTTTATGTTTAGCAGACCATTAGCTCATCTGCACAGTAATTTGTATGGTCAATTGCTTGACCCATATCTTAGTGTAAAGTTTAGCGTACTGCACTCAACTTGTAGTACAGTCAACTTTACTGTAAGTAAAGTTAACCTATAGTATTGCATATAGTACTTTTCTAACAAAGTCTTTATATTTCAAATTACTATATCCCTCATTCACCAGACTTTACAACGCTCTAAGCCTCGTAATGATATATACTTAATAGATTTAAAAAAAGATTAACACCCTTGGAACTACCTTTACCAAGTACTATGACGAAGACTTTTAGGCGCTAGATATCGATGAAGACTTAATATAAAAACACCTTATCAACTTCGTTAGCTACTATATCGTTAAGTATAGTAATATTAACGACTCTAACCACGCCTTTAGTCACTTCCGTAACCTTTTTGGCGACTGGACTATTAACATATGGATCTTAATCCAAAAAGGAGTTAAGTTGTGGATTAATGCAAAACCTAAGTGATAAGGAGTCTATATACCACCACAGGGCACTACAATAATAGATCTTTAACCTAACTCAGCTTTAGGAGCGCCCTTAAGATTTATACCCTATAGAAAAGAGTATTAAGAAACCTTACCGCCTTTAACCATAATCTAGGGAACCTTAACTTTACCCTTGGCTAATTTAAGCCTTTTTATGCACGGGCGATAAAGAAACTGTTGACCTGTTCGACAGCCCATCGCCTCTAAGTAACAATACAGTTTATGTTTTTAGCAGTAGTAGAGCGCATAAAGCAACGGCCACCAATACGGCTCAAGGTATTAACATCAGTGTTTTATACCAGCTAATTAAGTAAAATCATCAATTTTTTTAAAAACCGTTAGATTCTCCTTTTCCTTTAACATTTTACTTCAAATTGACAAGCTCCTTAAAATCATTTTCATACTAAGTTTGCCTATATGCGAGAACCTATTACAGGTTTTACCACAGGACTTTACTCTTTGAGTCAAGCGGCAGACAATTACCTTTAATACCGTAACTCGAAAGCTTTAGGGGTTAAACTGCCAGGAAACACTAATGGAAACTGGAATAACTATCGCAACCTGCCCCCAAAATCTATCAAGATGGTTAACATTAACTATAAACTCCTTACGGATTTCGCTAAGATTTGGAAAGATGAAGAGAAATATGATGAAAAGCTTTATAACCTCCTCGACACTAAGATAATGTCTTTCTTAAATATTTTAAAGTAAATGGAAATTATTTCTTTTAGTTTTCCCTTACTATTACCCGAAATACTTATAAAGCATACCAGAGACTATTATCCAACCTTTTTTTACCTAAACTATCACCTTTCGAAATATTTATAACGGTATAAAAGGTTACCTCAAATACAATGTCAACCTTATGTAATATTACATAGATTGGGCTACTACAAGGTAGGCAACGATATAGTTAAGAATAAAGAGGAGGAAACACCAATTAATGTGTTTAACCTGATGATTGATAAGTTGATATTATATCAAAAAGTAATAAGTAAAGCGTATGATGGTAAAGCTACACTTTGTAAGTAGGTATATGAAATGGTTACGGGTGTTAACGAGTTTAAATACGCCTTACAACGCCTAAATATCACTTTGAAGGCTTTTTTAACTGGTTACAATCCTCGCTTGCTATTGTAATAGTGAGTATACCAACTTTGTTTGGTATATACCTTTCAACTGGCAACTTCCTTAACGTGGATAAAAAAGATCTTGCGGTAATTAATTACGTTGACCGCAAGAATGGCTACGGGCGCCTCTAATGTTTGAAGTTTGACTTACCAACTATAGACTAATGATAGCAACAACATTAACGTTAACAAGGCTAATATTTAGGCGAACCTATTAACTATAAAAATTGTTGTCGTAATAATGAGAGAAGATATTAGATTTGTGATAAGCCTGGTTATTAGTAAACTTTGTACACCTATGTTGAGAGAAATAACGAAAAGTTAATGTATTACATCTAGTACCCTACCCATTTTAAACATAATCACTTATATCAAATCGCAAACTTCGAAGGCGATGAGCCAATAGGCGGCGAAAATGCCCCTAAATGGATTAACTGGTATAAAGATATTATTTCTGGTATGACCTAGTTAGTAGCCGACCATACCTTCCTATACCGTTTAAATGGTAATAACCTTTATATTTACCATAACCAAATTCTTAACCTCTTATATAAATTTGACCTTAGCGATCATTTTGCAAACTATACGTTTTAATGTATTATACTCAATTGAGTGGCAATAACATATTTAATAAAAAGCTAATTGTAATATGTGATGTTGCGAAAGGAAAGAACTATAGATACTAAAATTGATTTTTACGATGCTAATAAAATTAAAGTTGGCTTTAAACTAGGAGAAGAATGATTATTACTAGTGATAATGGTAGTTCAAACTATTATATGAATAATTAAGTTTTATATCCTTAAGTCTCCTACTCCTTTTTTTTTACTTAAAGGATATAAAGACCCTTGATATTAATATCGATGTTAATACAAACGAACTGATTAAAAACGACTAGAGGTTTCCTTTTGCTTTAGAATAAGGGTACTTATGGTTTTATTTTTAAAGTCTGAATGTAGTATTATTTAACCTGACAGAGCCGGAAATACTTTAACTGAACTGGCGCTTGAACTACCTAACTGTTAATAGGTAATATAAAGTTCGAAAATCTGTAAAGTAGAAAGATATAGAATTTTTTGTTTTAAAAGTTATGAAAAAGCTTTGCCACTACTATCAAATATATGACTAAGCCCCCTTAGACATTGAAGTTTACATTAAATCATGATAAGGATTTTAAGTGCAAGGTCTTCGATATCGTATTTTACTTGGATAATAAGCTTGGTTTTCATATTATTGACTCTGCAACTTTTTTTTACGAAGCCATATTTTTAAAAAAAAAATCGGTAAGAAATACATGGGAAATATTAAGGATATTGTAAATTCACACGTATCTATGCCCACCTTACATCGTTGTTTACAATAATAGTACTAAATTTACGGTGGCGAAGTTTTAGAAATATGTTAAAATAATTGGTATTTCGTGTAAACAGGTACTTGTAAAAGCCTACTAGAGTATTGAAAAAGTTAAAAAGGTATACGTTTTATTTAACCGAGCTTATAATATCCTTATGTTAGAAATTGAAAGCTTTACGAATTCAGAAACACGCCTATAGATAGCGGTAAATGGCTTGAACAATATTGTGGGCCCTGACGGCCTTATGCCAACTTTGCTGGTATTAAGAGTATATTTACGCCTAACAAAGTAATCTCCACCTTCGGTAAGTATTTAGAAACGTGTTGAGATCTACGGCAAAGCTTTAGGGGAATTGCGAAGATAATTGATACGCTGTTAGATTAATCATACTTTAAACACTACGAACGGCCCTTTGATAATCGAAGTACTTACCCTGTTATTATAAAGTGAAGTCCTTGAATGACGGGAGCTTGGAGAATGTAAAGGCTTATATAGGATTTCAAGTATTTCAAACTTCGAAGTGGCTGTCAAAGCTATTAACGGTCTTGTACCTTATTAAATTATTCATATTAAGCTTTCTATTAGAGTTACTGACGATAAAAAACTTTAAGCTAAGTAATTGTATTAATACGAATTTTCTTTCTTATTATCAATAAGCTTATATAATGCTCTTAGTACGGACGGCCCTCAAAAAAAGGTTCAGAAAGAATATATACTGGACTGTATTTGTAATACTACTTATGTAAGTAGAAAGAATAAAGATAATAAATAATTGGCATTAAATCTCCGAAATTAAGGGACTATTAAGATCTTCGGTAAACCTTTTGATTAAAGTGATAAGGTCGAAATTAACGGCTTTTTAATTCGAAAGATTATATAATTCGTACTGAATATCGATTTCAATCTTTAAGACTTAAATGTTACGATTTTTAATTCAAGGATTATTTACGAGGTTAAGGGCAAAACCACGGTGCTACCGTACGTAAATTTATGTTCAATTGCTAAAGGATACGGTGATAATGATAAAGACGAGATCCTTATGTAGTCGCTAACAATTTAGAAAATTAGTTAACGTTTAGTAATAGTTTTGGTAGCAAGTTTGTCAGTTAGAATTAAAGGCAATTTTAGGATTAATAGTCGTTATATAATGCTAGTTTATACGTAATTAATAATAAATTTACAGCGTATCGTATTACTAAAGCTATTATATAAACTACGTATTCTTTACTCTTTGGAGACGAGAATACGATATGTTAAACCACTATAATAATTTCGTAAGGTAGGCATTTATTAGTTCTCAATCTATTTATTATACTTAAAATTATAACTAGAAGTATTGACTTTCATATAAAACCAGTAACAATTAGTAATGTAGAAAAGTAACTTTGGCCTAGTATGTATCCAAATTTACGATATCTTTTTAGTTAAATTAGTTAGCTTTATAATATTAGAATAACAAGCGATTAATGATTTCAAATTCAAAAATTACAAACTAGTAACGAAATTAATGGAAGGTAGCCAACTTAACTTGAATAAATTATTAAGTTGTATTCTTAGTGTTCATGTCGGCTTTAGCTTTAGATAACAAGGTTAAGGTATTATTTTGGCTTGAATCAACAAGATTAATATAGCTAAAATTTAACGGTACTTGGAATAACTTTTTTGAAGCAGCTATATTATTACCTTATATTAACCGGATGCCTTTTACGACCTATTTTTCGCGGTATAGGAAATAGGATAAGGCAAATAAAGACTTTAACCGGATAAATTAGAGGATTAAGTAACATATACGAAACCTAGACCACGAGATTAATACGATTTTTATTGACTTATTAAGTGCTTAGTAAAAGTTTTTTTTTTAAAGACGAGTCTTTCGTAAATAACATTGACCTATCTTTATAAATCGGCTTTTTAATAACCTTCATCAACGAATATAAGCGGGTAAATAAGTTGAATATTACCGGTAGCTTGATTTACTCAACCTTCGTTAAATATAAGAGGATCATACGAAGCGTGTTAGCTTCAGCGGTTTACAGCATAATAACAGGTTTTGACGTAAGCATAGTATTATAGGAAACCTTTAAACTTATTAGTAGGCAGCTAAAATTTCGTCCTATTCTGGTGGTAATCTATACCAACTAGAGGATCCTTTTCGAATACCGTTTGAAACTCGAAACTACTAGTGAAAAACGTCTGATAATTAACGTAATAACACTCCGAAAAGTTTATGAAGGAAGATAAATCCAAAAGTTCAGATAAATTAACGGCAAAGATAATCCTACTAAAACTATAATGATAGTATCGTCGAGTTAATACTTGGAAAGGTTTGTTAATAGCAATTGGCTAACTATACGTATTAAAAGCTACGTTAATAAGATGCCTTGCAAACCTAAGCTACGTACCAGCGATAAAGGCTATAGTAGCAAACTAGAAGACTGTTAGAGAAATGATGGCGATTTGTTTGACTGGTATGGTTAAAGTAGAGGTTTGTAAAAACCTATGACGGAAAAAACTTTTGTGAAAGTTAATAAACTCGAACCTCGAAACAATAGAGAAATCGAGGTCAAATAGTGTTAATTTGCATGAAATTAAGTGGAATTTATTATAAAAGTCAATGGAAATTAATAGGGGATTGGTGAATTAACCAGGTCGCCATTTAACGCTAACCGGAAAAAATTGGTTAACCACTCTGACGTACACGTACAAACTATAAAGCCGCCAATGTTGGAACAATACTATATATTGTGCAGTAGGTTAACTTTACATAGGGTAAAGTTGACTATACTATAAGTTGTATATATTGTCTAAATAGACTTACCGCATTAGGTATAAGTCGAGTGTAGTATGCTGCACTTTACAATAGGGTACGAGCTAAGGAATTGGCTATACGAATTACTGTGCAGACTGGTTAGTAGTCTGCCAAACCTCGAATAATACATCTACCACTTGACTAATATAATACTACCATCACTTCGACCATGATTCGAATCAACAAAGTTGCAACAATCTAAGGCCTTATGTAATGATCACACTAAATACCCATGAGTATATAGAAGGTGTAAGAGGGTTTATGTTATCATGAAGGTAGCAGAGGTGCTGAGTGATTAATATCGAAAACATGCAAGTAATGATTAAAAGCCATGAAGCTATTCAGAATATACTGAGACTGAATACTTAGATTAACAACTGAAGAGCTATGAAGGAAATACTATCTATGTGGTGATGACCGTATCCTTATATATCCGTGCCTTCATACCATCTTCGGTACTGGATCCCTTAGATCAGTACTGAGTCCGCTGATCCTGGATCACTTAGATTAGTACTGATCCCACTAATCCTAATCACGTGATTGACTTAGTCATTTCCGCTAACTAATGAGAGGTGTTCCATGTCTGATGAGTTGGACTTCAGGCTCTAAGTGGCTCAGCTGCACACTAGCTTGCTTGTTGACCCGCCATCTTGCTTGGGTTGTAACACCTTACCAAGTAGGAACTATGTATAGTACCCTACTCGCTTATCTTCACGCTTAGCGGCAATATAACGCGTAAACAGATAGCATTACTTACCATAAATACAATATTTCTTAACGTTTAAAATAAACTTATTAAGCTAACTTGACAATCTTAAAAAAAGGAATACCCTCCTCCGTAGATAGATGTATAGACTTTTTGTTAACCATAATAGCTGTAACTTCTGTATTTAGGTTGATATAATACGCGTAAAGGGGGTTTCTCTATCGATATTAAATTTAAGAGCTTAAGGATATATACCAGTTCAATTAGAAACTCGAGTTATTACAATCGCTAATGAAAAACGCAATTAGCTAAAAAAACACCTTCGCAGGTGATATCTGAGTATTGAAAGGTGTAATTGAACTCTTTGTAACACGTAAGGACCTGCAAAACCTATTAACTAGAAGTGATTTTACTAATTTTTAGGTTTCCCATTGCTTATTAGTAAAGTATTAACCCATTGAGTATTTGCTTAAGGAAATATATTTTACTTTCCGACTCTTTTTTGTAATCTAATACGTAGGATCACTTAATAATATTCTAGCCAGTGTGATATTACGTAAGATTTACATTGTACTTGAAATAACCCTTTGGTTTATCGTAAATTTCGTGGAAAGAGAAACAATTCGTTAAGCACAGGAGGTAGTAATCCTCAGCTTAGCTGGTAATGATACCATGAAACAATGAGTAATAACCTGGTAGTTTAATCCTTATTTAACGAAATATATTAAAAAACGGGCGTAACTTAATGTCGAAGAGGTTATACAGCTTACTATTATACTTTTCACTTCTTCACTAAATGTTAACGAACATAGTAATTGCCCTGTACTCCGTATTTATCATAAGAATATATTGAGGGGAAGGGTGATATACTAGTTTTAAAGGCTCTCCGAATCTTTTAGCCAATATTAGACTTAGTGTTAGTAAGCAAGATAATTATCCTTAACATAGTTTAAAGGGAAAAATACAGTAATTGTACCCATAATAAACTCGCGTATAGAGTTAGTTAGCCCTTAGTTTGACTACTGCAACTAAACGTATAAAAGAGCATGGAAGAAATAAGTTTAAGGGTTTCTATAGGCTTAATATTACTCATTTCAATATTAAGAGGTACATTTAGGTTCCTACTTGATTTATTAATAAATTTCAGGGCTTGTGGCGCGTGTGTTAATTTATTATTTACGACTTGTATTACAAATACATTGAAATACTCATTTCATAGAGTCTGATGAACTTATTTAAGCGTAGACAATTCTTTACAAATGTATATAAGGTCGTTAAGGGTTATTATCACTAAAAATCCCTTTTCCTTTAACTAAAGTCCATCAAAGGTCTTGATTTGTGGCGAGTTCGTAAAGTAGATTGGCGAAATTTCCTTCCTCCCTTTTTTTCGCTGGGATTTCGACTCTTCGAATAAACAATTCAGTTTTTATTCTTATCTTAGCTTACTTGTTTGCCTTCTTCCATACATCTAAGCTTTAGTCGCCGAAACATGTTTCAAAATCATCGAGAGTTATAGGTCTTTGTTTAATTCTAATGAGGTTTTAGTCGAGAACGAAGTGACTGATTATATTGGTAAAATACTCTGAGATAAAGTCTTTAGTAATATTAGTAAACTAAAGGTTTTTGTCGGAGTAATTTTCGAAAACGGCGCCAAAAGTAATAATTACCTCCTTTTTAACAAGATTAATAACAGAATCGTTTCCAATATATTTGAAAGCTATTGTAACGAAAATAAAAAAGTATGGAAATACAAAAGTAATGTAAAGTAACATGTTATAGAGTTTCTGTCAAAATTAATATAAATTAAAGGTGGTGGGACTTAAGTGTTCTTATTATTTGTAATAATATTATATACAATAACAGCTGTAATAGTACTAACTTAGCCGTTTTTAAAATTGTCGGCTTCGTAATTTTTAAGACTTTTAAGCGGTTAATTTTAACGCTTTGGAAAATGATCAATAAAGATTTCTTATTGTTTTCTAGTAACGATACCGTCGCTTACTTGTAGACTTCAGCGAATAGCTATACGGCTTATAAGTTTTCCCTTTTTGCTACCACGAACAACTACGTAACATATAAGGGTTCTTCGCAAAAATCTTTCCTCTACCTTACCGAACCGAAGCGTAACAACCAGAAAGCAACTTTTTCTTCTACTTAGCCAATATATTTAACCTAATGAGCACTGATCAGTATTGGTAGGCTTTTATCGTTGCAACGTAATCGATTCGAATTACTCTGATCGAAGTAACTATTGTTACGTTGATATTGTTGATTAAGATGTGTTTGTTCTAAGTTTGGCAGACCACTAGCTGGTCTGCATACTAATTTGTATAGTCAAACGCTTAGGCCTGTGCCCGACTTTGAAGTGAGCACCTACTGTATTACACTTGCAGTGCAGTCTACTAAAATCCCACAAACTACAGTCAATTTGCAGTACGTACAATCAACTTTACTGCAAGTAAAGTTGCAAGTAAAGTTTACTTGACTGTAGTGCATTTGACTGCTTTTCCAACACTTACACTATAACCACTATTATTACCAGAATTGCTAATTGAAACCTTAAATGAATTGTATTACAAATACGGTTATTAATGAACGATGAATTAGGACTCGGATAAACGAAACTATTTCTAATAAATTATGGATACGGACCATACTAAGGAAAGAAAAATCACTGTGTAGATATTATATATCTCAATAGTTAGTAAGCGGTTACTTTGCAAGTTGCACTTTTGTAAAGTGTATAATAACGTGCCACTTCCTAGAAGGGGCATTGGCAAAGTGTATAGTAAAATACTACTACCTAGAAGAGAGATTGGCAAAATGCATGGTAAAGTAACCCTACCAAGGTGAAAGATTATAGCCTCTCACTTGAGGCGTGCACTCTACAGGTGCCTCTCCTCTTTTCTATCAAAATCTATCTTCAATATACACTAATCAATCGTCCAAGAACTTTTCATATTAAGGTTACAAGGTAATAGATCATACCGACATTATAGTTTCGATATAATACATGAGAAATAATAGAATGAATTTATTTTGAATCATAAGGAAACCATGGTTTTTACCGTATATTCAAGAAAAAAACTAGACTATACAATCATAGATATATAATGAATTGAATGAGGATACGTAAATTGATCCAATATAGACTCCGATGATTTGAATTCAAGCAATATATTTACCAATTACCACGACTCATACGATGTATTTATTATATAGAATAGATTATGAAATTATGTTTCACTCAAACTCAATTCTAACCAAGATCTTATTTATAGTAATAAAACCAAGATTTCTCGATAAAGCAAGTAACTTGTACGTCCGACTTGTGATTTTCAAGCTATCAAAATGAACGATTCAACTTACGTTATGATTTATCTTTTCGGATCTTGCGACTATTTCATTCAATACATACCAAACAAGTATTCACTGAATAAAAAGTCACTTATATTATGCTATATGATGAACTACATTGATATACAAACAATTCGTATAAACAACCCCAATAATACAAAAAAGATTCAATACAATTCCATTAACACATGAAATCCAATTAGTTCACTAGAAATGGCAAACAATAATCTTATCTCTAACCGGTCCATATTACGTAATCAAGATGGTCTTAAATCGAGACGATTAGTAACATAATTGTCACTTCGTGTAACAAGTTTGTACCAACACTATCTTACAAACAAATAGATAAAAACTAGCTAATAGTTCATTCAATGAAAAGAACACCATCATCACTTCAACTTATGCTGCAATATTGTTATTTCAACAAAAATTCTAATTGATAATCGTAAAGCTACTTCAATATTTTACTGATACAGTTTTATTTAACTGAAACTCAAATTAATAACTGTAATTACAACCAAACACCTACCAACACTAATAAATTTGTGGTTATACACGAGTACTATGCTTTCGAATCACGCATTAAATATTTTAAATTGTCAAACGGTGGAAAACTTAATAGGTGTAATCTGGCGGTAATTGGGTATTGTTATATCCCAGAAAAACAGTTAGGTCTAGAAATGGCCAATGCAGGAACCAGGGTTAGGCGACCCCATCAACGCGGCATTCTCTTACATACGCATATTCATTGGACAGAAGGATGACTCAGCGGGAGATTGACTATTGTCTTACCAGGATGACAAAGCATAAGGAAGTGAGCTGGGCATCTAGTTTACCTGGCATGACAAGCTTATGGAAACGAGCCCGGCGATCCTAATAAGCTTGTACCGAAGATGGTATAAACCTACGAATATAGAAAGGATATAGTTATTACGACGTAAATAGTATTTCCTTTATAACTCTTTCATTATCAATCCAAGTATTTACCCCAAATAGCTTTCCAACGTTTAATTACCTTAGTGCGCTAAAGTCTTGATATCGTAGTCCTGTTACCTCTCCTACCAGACTATTAACATGAATCCTTTGACATCTTCTACTGACTCACGGGTATTGAGTGTGATCCTTACAGGTAGCCAGATGGAAACGTAGCTTATTTCAGTACCAAGAAATACCAAATCCATGTACCTATACGAAATTCCATTTCTACCGAAGCGAAATTCAGTTCTCTCCATCTTGAGGTTAAAAACTACATTCGGGCGTACGTCAGTTAAGTAATATATTCGAAACGTTCATATCGCTTGGACTTGCTACTTTATAGCTTCATCCATGGCACTCATTACGCTACAGACTCAAAACCTACCCTAAAAGAACTTGACTCGTCTCCATAAACTTTTTCAATAATAAAGGAAACACTTGGATGGAAGAATCAAGAATATCAACGTTAACGTTCACTGGACTGAAACAACCATTTACACCAACGATTTCTCGGAGCAACGCAGACATTGATGGAAAAACACGTGCCCGTATATGGGTGGCATCGCCACATTGTTCCCAGAGCTCGCCACCCTGAAGCAGTCGACCGGGACCCGTGTGGCGTACTCACCAAGGCGAGTGGTGCCGTCGGAGACTGGAGTGGAAGAAGCCCAGTAAAGCGCAGCAAGGACGATGGCGGAGCCCACTCACCCCGCCTATGGCGAGGCTGCGATGCCATGGCAGCCTCGTACCAAGGCCCGCCAGCCGGTCATCCAGCAACGATCACTGCCCTGCTGTGGTTGACTGGCTGGTGGCCCCCCACTGCAGCCGTGCCATGTCCGCAGCCTGATGCACCACCACCACCTCCTCCGAGGCACCCTCCCCATCCTCCTCCTCCCCGTGCGCAGCCATGAGCCGTTTGATGTATGTGTGATCCGGCCTCAGCGCCGCGTACATATGCGCCGCCACCGGCACCGCCACCCCGTCGCCGCCCGACTCCGCCCGCGCAGACAGTGCCTTGATCGACTGCAGCTGCCGCCCCGCGACCTGCCACACGAAGCGCCGCTGGTGGTGCAGCCGGAACGCCCAGCTGGCCTTGAGCAGCGCCCAGGGCCCGAGCGCCGCCTCCGGCCGCCACGCAGGCTCGGCGCCGGCGGCCATCAGGCCGTTCCACGTGCGCACGCACGCTTCGACGTCGGCGCCGAGCCCGTCGCGCAGTGCGGGGAACCAGCGGCGGTGCGCGCCGGGGCCGCCGATGGCGCGCTCAAAGCGCGCCCAGGGGCGCTCGAGCGCGCGTCGCGGCGCCGCTCGCGCGCAGGAAGCGGTGCAGGTCCGCCAGCGCGGGGACGACGGCGGCGCGGAAGCGGGCCCAGTCGGCCCGGGCGAAGAGCACGCCTTGTTTGGGCTGGTTGGCGAGCTCGCTGAGGAGCCAGCTGAGCTGGATGGCGGTTGGGTGGCTGGCGCGGTGGCCGTGGTAGCAGAATCTCTCCTTGTATGCGGTGCAGGGCCCTGTCGTGACGGTGCTTTTCGGTCAGAATGCGTGTGGAATGGCGTCCTTGGCCGGTGGCTTACCTAGGAGCTTCGGTCCCAGGTTGAAGCAAAAGGCCCTCTCCATCATCACGTCGATGTACTCGTCAGTCCCGTACTTGTTGCGGAGATCTCCGAGCGTGGTCTTGTCCTTCTGGAGATAGGGCGACAAGTCCGGTGGCGGTGGCAGAGCGTGGTTCCGGAAGTTGCCCACGATGTTGCGGTCCCAGCAGACCCTTTGGCTTTGATGTTAGTTCCTTCAGTGTGGCCTTGGTGGTTATTCTGGGCGAGGGCGTTCGCTCACCAGGCTTTGTCGCCGTCATAATCACCTCCCGACAGCATCGCGGCCAGGGGAAACTTGCCCTTGGTGGAGAAGATGATCACATCCCGGAGGTGGCGCAGCGCTGGCTGGAAGACGGCCTTGACCTTCTGGATGTCGCTGGGCAGGTTGGCTGGTGACCTTCCCACCAACACATCGCGGCCGTCCAAGTCGGACAGCTCGTCTGTGCCGTCGTCAAACTGGGACGAAAACGACAGAAAGACCTCGTCTGGCGCCAACACGCCCCCAAAGTCGGGCAGCATGTATGCATACGTCGACTTGGCGATCCTGATCTTCAGCTCCTGCTTCCTCTTCTCGCCCTTGGTCCGCTGCTTCTGGAAGACGAGGTCCTGGAGGAAGGGCAGCTTCATGGGCTCGAACCCGCCGTCCACCAGGAAGTTCATCGTGTCCTCGTAGCTGTCCGGAAGACCGCTCAGGAACGGCACGGCGCGGTTCACGAGGCGCTGCCCGCCGGACTGCGCGGACTGCGCCCTGTCGCGGGCCCATTTTCGGAACACCTCGGGCTGCTGCAGCGCCTGTTTCAGCTCCTCGATCTCGGCCTCGGCCTCGCTGACCATGTTGCGCACGAAGGTGGCTCGCAGGGCCTGCGGGTCCGGGGCGCGGTCCTCGAGAATGGGCAGGAATTAGATGTTGAGACTGGCCGAGCCCAGCTCGGCCGACCACGAGCGTACTTCGAGGGTGCGGTGCGCTTCCTCGGACTCGTCACACGCCCACTTCGTCAGGGACGGGTACGTCTCGATCCAGTCCTCGTGGCCCGTGTCCGTGGCATCCACCATCTACATGCCTTTGCTGCTCCCAAAGCGGCCCTGGATGGCGGTGGGGATGCTCTGCAGGCCCAGGGCGTCCCGGACCTTTCTCATCAGGCTCGGTGAGATCCTGGCCGCCCCGTCGTTCATGACCTCGCCATCGGCTTCCTTCCAGTCCGTTTTGCGGTGGCGAATCTGGTGCTGCTCCAACACGGCCACCGGGGCCGTTTGGCTGAGCCCTGTGCTCCGTCAGTGTGCGCGGCCATCGGAGGGACTTCCTCTCACGGGACGGTTCCAAGCACGTACCGAGAGCCAGGCGGTGAAACAGTTTCAGGTGTGACTGGGAGCCGTTTTGGTGGAAGTGGAGCAGCCAGTCGAGCATGTCGTTCCTCGAGCATGCGTTTTGGGCGTTCAAGTTGGCATGGACACGATTCCGACTGGGAACCTGTCGTGCGAGCGTAGACTGATGCGATCGCGACGCCGGCAGCCCCAAGCCCTTGCCCTCCTCGGCAAACAGCATGACCCGGTCGTAGAAGACGGCCTTCGCGTCCGGCCCGCTGCGGCTGCCCTCCTGGGCCTCCACCTTCAGCGGCCGGGTCGCGCACGTAGAAGCCCGCCCACGTCCTCCCCAGGAAGCGATGCGCCCCCCGCGCCAGCCACCGGGCCACACCC